>MJUU01026071.1:21880-47653 GCA_002080025.1 Modiolus philippinarum
AAAGACACTACATGCCCACAAAACACACAACAACTACATATACAAAAAAAAAAAAAACAAAACAACTAAAGTACTAACAGTGTGAAAAGGCTTAATAAATTTCCTTAATAAAAAGTATGCTTTTTGAATCTGGTTTATAGTTGTCTTAAGAGCTACAATCAATAACTTATGGTCCCGAGATAGCCGGACAGTGAAGTAAGTGAGAACCGAACCGCCAATCCAAAACGTAAAATCCAAGCCCTTCTCTCTCTAATCCAATTATTTGGCAAATTCTTCTTCAGCACACATTTGTAGGACAGATTTATGTTACCAATGCTCGGGGTAAGGTTCACAATGTTTTATAAGTTAGTATATATAGTAATGTCTCATAGTTTTCGATATTGAAGTCTGGGATTATAACGTGAACAAGTGCGTACATAAAAGCAGTTAGGTTGTATTGATTACAAGTCATCCTGTAATACCAGCTTGTGATTGAAGGTGTTGGTTGCATTTGGTTTTGTAAAGGTATAAAATATCAGAGCACTTTTAGGCTTTTAAAGTATGGGATACCTTGGCGGTAACATGTTTACTATGAAGAGTATTGCCATGCTTGATGACACTTAAGCCTATGTTTGTTGATTTAAGTTTCAAGAACGAACGACGTTAATCAGATGATGTGCAAACAAGTTTGAATAGTCTCTGATTATCATATGATAATTTAGGAAAAGTGCAAATAATTTATAATCATGTGACGCAGGATATGTCACGGAAGAATGGAATTCACCTTTCATATTTTGTCCTGTTTGGTGTCACCACTGCACTATCAGGTTTTGTTCTGTGACGTCGTGATACCGGGAAAATACACGCACAATAAACAATTTTTGATCATGCGTGAAATACAACTTTTCCCGCGGGTTACCTGATAGTGCAGCAGCGACACCAATCGGGAAACGCAGGATGGTGAATTCCATTCAAACAGATTATATAAAACGATTTGTAATGAGGGAAAGACGCATACGATAAATGTAAACAATGCTATATGGTGCACAATTTCTTGATAGTAAGTCGCTTGGCAAACAATTTCATGGCTTTTTTATTTACTCCGTGTTGTTCATTTTTATAGGTGTGTGTGTCTTCATTTTTCTTTTCTGTCCCGTGCTCATAACATGTCTTGTTTCTTTGTTTTTCCGAAATTCCAAATCTTTGTAAAGGGCATTCTTCAAATCTTTCAAGTACAGTTTGATCAAATTTGCCGGCTCCAACAGTGTCTAAACAGATGATTAAAATGATGTTTTTTCGAGTTAAAGTCCAATTTCTGCACAGGCATCCATGTTTTTAAGGAAACCAACAAAATGAGCATTTATTGTAAATGACCTTCTCCATCGTATGCCTTATAATGTTAATGCCAAATTATATTCAAATATGTTACAAATTTACAGAAAACATGCAAAAATAGGCACATCCATAGTAAGCGATATATCGATATGTCAACTAAAACTCAAATTTAGTACAAATCTACCGAAAACATGCATAAATAAGAATATCAATAGCATATGATATAATATAAATACCAACTAAAAATAAAATTTGGTACAAATTGATCTCAAACATGCAACAATAAGGATACATATGTAGTATGAGATATAATAGAAATACGAACTAATACTCAAATTTGGTACAAATTAATCTAAAGCATGCATAAATATGTATATGAAAAAGAAAGGAAAGGGGGTAAATGTCAAGGAGACAACATCCCACATCCAAAAAACGACCCAAAACAAAGCATCTAGGGTCTTCAACACAGTGAGGAACCACACACAATATAGCAAGCCCTAAATGGCCCCAAAAAGGTAAAAGTAAATAAACCACATCCAATAACCCAAATATCAAGAAACTATAATTTTATAAGAAGACAAGGATAAGCCAATGACCAATATATTCCTGACTTGGAACAGTCGCAAAAATTGCTGTTGGGTTAAACTCGTTTTCTTAGATCGAAACCCTCCTCATATGTGTGGTAAAAGGCTTAGAAATAAATACACAGAAAGACTCACAGTAAAAAACAAACTAGAAAAAAGTCCAACTTATCAAGGCGAGTATCTTTACAATGAAGTACATAAAACATGAAGACAATACAGTATGTGAATAATGTATATTCAAATATGTATATATGTGAATAATGTAATGTGAATAATACAGTATATGAATATAGTATGTGAATAATGCAGATATCAACTAAAAATCAAATTTGGTACACATTTACCTAAAACATGCAACAATAGGGATATCTATCGAATGCGATATAATGTAAATGTCAACTAATATGAATAAAGTAAGAAAATGGGGTAAATGTCAAGGAGACAACACCTAATCTCCAGGTAAATTCAACCCAAAACAAAGCATCTAGGGATCATCGTACGGTCTTCAACACACTGAGGAACCTCACACTATCTAGCAAGCCCTAAATGGTCCCAAAAAGTAAAAAAGTGAATTAATCAATGGAAACAAACCACATTCAATAACCCAAATGTCAAGAAACTAAAATTTTATAAGAAGACAAGGACAAGCCAATGACCAACATATTCCTGGCTTGGGACAGGCGCAAAAATTGCGATGGGGTTTAACTCGTTTTCTTGGATCCAACCTTCCCTCTATGTGTAGTGAATGGCTAAAAATATATACACAAAAAGACTCACCATAAAAATCAATCTAGAAAAAAGTCCAACTTATCAAGAGTACCGTACCTTTACAACGAAGTACGTGAAACATGAAGACAAAAGACACAGGTCCTGCCTTAACACAATATCGCAGTTACTGACAGCTAGCTAAGGACATATTTTCCGTTGACTATGATATCAAGTCTTCTTAAATATGAAGCTTCAATTGAAATACTACTAAACAGATTTCGAATAACATCATCAATTATGAAAGAAGAACATGATATTGTGCAATGCCAAATACTTCCAATAGAAAAATTAATTTAATTCAGTTACGGTGTAAAGCATTGAGGAGCTGATCAATATTTTTGCCAATAAAAACCAGAAATAAAGATTTAAAAATAGTGCTGTATTTTTATCCTTTATGAATAAGTTTACTCAACGGATCAATAACTTTGAAAGGACAATTTTAACTCACCTGGCCTAAAAGGCCATGTGAGCTATTGCCATCACTTGGCGTCCGTCGTCTGTCAGCCTGTCCGTCCGTCCATCGTAAACTTTTTCAAAAATCTTCTCCTCTGAAACCGCTAGGCCAATTTGAACCAAACTTGGCCTGAATCATCACCAGAGTAGATTCAAAATTGTGTTCGATTAGTCCGAGGACCAAACAACATGGCTGCCGTTAGTAAAAATAGCACATAGGGGTAAATTGCTGTTTTTGGCTAATATATCAAAAACCATTAGTGATATCAAAAATCTGACGGAGTAAAAGTGATCAGCATGACAAGATCTACCTGCCCTGTAATTTTGAAGAAAATACGAAGACCTGTCTTAGAGTTATTGCCCTTTTTCCGTGAAAATTTCAAAAATTTGATATTCTTTATTTTTTATCGCAAAAACTATAACAGATAGAGGTCAACTTTAAATTGCAAAAAATGTTCAGCATATCAAGATCTACCTACCTTGAAATTTTGAAGAAAATCTCACTACCCATATAGGAGAGTTTGCCCTTAATTGGTCAATTTAAGAAATTTGATACTTTTTGTAATCAATTTAAAAAATCTTCTCCTCAGAAACCACTGGGCCATCTGCCACCAAGCTTGACCTGAATCATAACCAGGGTAAACAGTTTCAAAATTGTGTTCGATTAGTCCGAAAACCAAGCAACATGGCTGCAAAGGGGTAAATTGCATTTTTTGCAAATAACTCGAAAACCGTTATAGATATCAAAAATCTGATCGGGAGTGTAAATAATCAGCATGTTGAGATCTACCCGCCCTGAAGAAAATCCGAAATCTAGTGTTGGAGTTATTGCCCTTTTTCCACAAAATTTTCTAAATTTTAATATATATATTTTTTTATTTTAAAAAGTGTAACAGATAGTGGTCAAGTGTAAAAAAAGGTTCAGCATATCAAGATCTACCCACCCTGAAATTTTGAAGAAAATCCAAAAATCTTTGTAGGAGTTGTTGCCCTTTTTCATGGAATTTTCAAATTTTCATATTTTGTTGTCTTTTATATCCATAACTGGAGAAGATGAAGGTTTAGTGTAGATTGATTAAAATGTTTGTCATGCTATGGCAACTTGTAAACTGGTGTATAATATTGTTCATTGACCACCATTTTCAAAATGGCCGCCAAAAAAAAAGGCGGGAAAGTTCAACATTGTCCGATTTCAATGAAATTTGGTTTCCAAGTGGAAGTGCAACTTCAAAACAGACACTGAAAATTGTATGTTGACCGCCATTTTCTAATTTGACACCAAAAAGGCGGGAAAATTCAACATTGTCCAATTTCAATGGAATTTTGTTTCCAAATAGAATTCAAACCAATGTTAAAAATTGTTCGTTGACCGCCATTTTCAAAATGACTTACACAAAAGGCGGGAAAATTTAACATTGTCCGATTTCAATGAAATTTGGTTTCCAAGTAGATATTGATGTTGCGATTTCAAAACATATGCTGAAAATTGTTTGTTGACTTCATTTTCAAAATGGCCGCCTAAAACGGCTAAAAATTTAACATCGTCCAATTTTAATGGAATTTGGTTTCCAAATGGAAATTAATGTCGCAAAGTCAAACCAATGTTAAAAATTTTTCGTTGACCGCCATTTTCAAAATGGCTTCCACAAAATGCGGGAAATTCAATATTGTCCAATTTCAATGAAATAATCGTTTCCAAGTTGATATTGAAGTTGTGAATTCAAAAATGATGTTAAGAATTGTTCGTTGACCGCCATTTTAAAATGGCTGCCAAAAAAGGTGAGAAAATTTAACATTGTCTGATTTCAATGAAATTTAGTGTGCAAGTGGATATTGATGTTGCGACTTCAAAAGTCGTGTTGAAAATTGCTTGTTGACCGCCATTTTCAAAATGGCCATCAAAAAGGCGGGAAAATTCAACATTTTCCTATTTCAATGAAATTTGGTTTCCAAATAAATATTGATGTGGTAACTTAAAAATATGGTTTTGAAAATTGTTGTTGACCGCCACTTACAAAATTATGTCTCAACTTTAAAACTGGTGTTGAAAGTGGTCATAAGCAAGTACATTTTTGTAAAAAAAAGTGCAACAAAGAAATATAGTAAAACAAGTTCAGACTTTAAATACAGTTTAAGATATTGGTGGTGTTTGAGCTTTGAAAGTTTGAGAGACTTAAGTTCGACTGTATAACTGAAAATGATAGCTTCATAGTAGCAACTGAAAGCCAGGTGAGCGATACAGGCTCCTGGGAACCTCTAATTAAATTTATGCGTTTGAAAATAATATTTACACAGAAGTGTGGATGTGAAATGCCCTGCTGTATAAAATTAGAAAATGTTTTTATCAATTTATGATATCTAAACCCTTGATGCAAAAGTTTTTTTTTTCAAGTGGAAAACGATTTAGGTCATTGAGGTGAGAAACATCACTACTTACTCTTGCATATCGAACAAGATATGAAATGCAGACCCCGTAAGAAGGGCTAAGGGAACATCGCCGTCGAGATGGCGGAAATAAACTATTATTGAGAAAGACTTATCATCCATTTTATCATTAACTTTCTTTGATTAATTGATATATCGAGATCAACAAAAGAAGTATGATCACTGCTGCTATTGAATTTATCTAAAGTGAATTCGGCAGGATAAATTTCGTTTGTAAATTTAGAAAATTCAGGATTATTGAATACTCAAATTTGGTGCAAATTAATAGAAAATGTGCAAAAAGAAGCATATCTAAAGTATCTAAAGTATATGTTATATGATATTAATGGCAACTAAAACACAAATGTGGTACAATACATGCAAAACGAGATATATCTTTATTATGTAAAACATGCAACAATAGTGATATCTACAGTATTTGAAAAAATGTGAATGCCAACTATTTCTCAAATTTGGTAAAGATTTACTTAAAACAGGCAACAAAAGAGATATCTATTGTATACGATTGAATGTACATGCCAACATAAAACCCAAAATTGGTACTAATTAGTCAAAAACATTCAACAATAGGGATATCTATGGTATGCAGATAATGTAAATGCAAACTTAAGCTCAAAATTTGTACAAATTAGCCTATAACATTTAACAATAGGGATATCTATAGTATGCCATGTAATGTTAATGCCAACTTAAATTTTGTACAAATTCACAGAAAACATGTAAAAAGTGGCATATCTATAGCATGAGATATAATGTAAATGCCAACTAAAACTCAAATTTGGTATAAATTTACAAAAAGATATGCAACAATATGTATATATATATGTAAATTTAAATGGCAAATTATTCTCAAATATTTTACAAATTAACCAAAAACATGTAAAAATAGGAATATCTGTAGAAAAATCTTAAAATTTACGTTAACATTTTGAAGAGTGATGGTAAGGTGTTTTCATTTCTAGTACGTATTGTGTATTGGATATTTGTAAAGCGTATACCATATGCTATCATTTCTGCCTTTTTTATAATTGAGAGGTACCAATCAACAATTTGGAGCAATTGAAAGAAAAAGTTTAGTCAAAAACGAATTTTTTTTTGAAGTGCGTTGGTCGGTTCTAAAAAGGGGCCCATTTCAACATTGCAGGGAGGTTATGCTCATGCCAGCATATTTTATTTTGAGAAGGTCTATAAGTGGAAAAAACGGGTTGGGTTCATAAGTGGGGGAGGGTACACGGGAGTTGTTTCAGCTCATGGTCTAGTAGAATTTGCTTCAGTGGTTTCAGAGGAGATGATCAAAATATGAGTTTTGCTATATTTCCCGCATGTAGCCATGGTGTGTCTTATTAAAGAACCTTTTCTTACATCATTCCAGTACAGTTCAGTTAAATTTACTTCAATAGTTTCAGAATAGCTGATGAAAAGGATGTTTTTCACAAAGGATCCAATGTTAAACTAAGTTTTGCGCTGTTTGCCACGTTTTTTTACAGTCTAGAATAAAATGAGCAATAAACTTCAAAGACCTAGCATAAAACATTCCTCTAAACCTCGGTTGAATTTCTATGGATTTCAGAAAAGATGATCCTTGTTCAGTCCAGTACAGTTTAGTTAAATATGCTTCAACAGTTTCAGAACATATGATGAAAAGACATTTCTTCCAAAGGATGCAAACTAGTTGTAAAGTTAGTTTTTACGCTGGTGGCCACATTTTTTTGTCTGATCAGAATGAAATGAGCAATCATTGTAAAGGTAATTCTAAACAATATTCTTGTAATTTTTAGTTAAATTCGCATTAGTTGTTCAGAGGAGAAATTGAAAATATAAAAAGCTACCAAACGGCGGGCGGACGACATACACCAAATTTTGCCCTTTAGTGTAGTCAAATAACAACTTACAATTGCAGTTTTTTGTCAATCCGATCCATTCATCAATGATGTTCTCATTTCTGTTATTGGGCCTTATTTGAATATTGAACTTTGCATTCTGAATAAATGGGAGGATGGACATCTGATTTTCTGAGCAGTTGCAAAATACTGGCAAAAATCTGTAAAATAACAAGAATAAATTTTTTAAGTGTTTACATTCTTTTGAACTATGATATTGATAGCTGGTGAATATTTGTATTTACTTTTCTTTACCAATTTCTTGATTGATTTATGTTTAACGTCTTCATAACAATTTGACATTTTTTTTAATCGCTATCTAACAATAACGAAAACTAGTTTCTCCAATGATAAGTAAAGTTTAAACTGGTTCTGACCGGCTACATAATTTTTTCATATTCAACATATGTTGAATATAGCCTCGTGGTATTTCCTGCCGAATCTATTCTCAATACAATTCTCGATGTTTATCTTTTTACATTAGAGAAAACGATTACAGCACTTTATCTTGATTCTTAACATATTTTATCCTCTCTCGATAGTTAAATTATGAAATGAAAAAAAAACAACTGGCAAACCTAACAATATAGGTAGTAAACCTGGGGCCGGAGGAGATAACTCCTTTTTACATAAAAATTACTTCCTGTGATTGGTATGGATAAAACACAAGATCAATTTTATCATTAAACTTCACTCTTTTAATAAAACACTTAATGAACTTACTGTAAATTCTGTTCCTGCATATGACCATTTGGACATCCGATGTCCATTCAGTGCAGATAAAATTTAAAAATTTTGAAGGCCATCAACTTAAAGATGCTTAAAAACTGATAGAGAACAACTACTCGAGATGATCTAAATGGAAGGCCTAAATCAGGTAAATATACATCTTCGCTTGAGGGAAATATTCCTTAGTTTTCAACAAGTTCACACAAACTGAAAAAAAACAATCAAAGGATATGAAGTAGGTACAATTTGCTCTCTGTACATAACAGTCATGGCGAACTTGGAACTTGTTCCTGAGAGAATAACTCATATGGATACACGACCATTCTTTCAAATTTTGGTACATGATATGTATTTCATTTTATTTAGTAATTTCCATATGTAAAGTAAGTGAGAACCGAACCATCATCTGAAAAGAACAATCCAAGGACAACGGCAACGTCGGAAAAACAAAGAAACGAAGACATAACATGAGCACGGCACAGAAAAGAAAATGAAGACACGCACATGTACAAAACAATGAACAACACGGACCCAATAAAAACCACGGGTGAGATCAGGTGCACCGGTAGAGTAAGCACCTGCTGCTTCTTATAAGACACCCGCCGTGTTGAACATGTCAACTCCGGTAGTAAAGTCAAATCCGGTAGAGGAAAAACAAACTTTAGTGGCAAAGAGAAAGATCTGTTGTCATCTGGGAAACAGATATCTCATAGCGGTCCACATGATCGTGATGTCGACTGTTAAACTTCTGTAGTGATGACCTCAAGTTATGGGCAACATACCCTTGCTTTAGTAGCCTATTTGTAAGCAAACGAGCTCTATCAAGGTAGTCACTGTATCGACCACAGGCCCTTGAGTAGCGAATGAGTTGAAAGATGTAAACTCCGTATGCTGGTGCTTTTGGAATGTTGCTACAAAGAAAGGGGAAGTTGACTATTGGAAAAGTGAAGTCATCGCGTTTGTCATATAGCCAACTTTGTAGTGTACCTCTTTGTCAATTTCAAGATGAAGGTAAAGGAACGAGGCTGGTGTGGAAGTATCTGTAGTATCCTTAATTTCTAGCTCTTTTGGATAGATAAGATGGAGAAAATCACCAAAGCGAGGATTGTTTAGCGATAAAATATCATCTATATAACGGAAGCTGAAATTAAAGGACTGGACCAGTTTTTTTATCTTTCTGACCATTCTGTTTATAGTGCCCACATTTCATTATTTTATTATACCAAGTTTTCTTGTAATTGACTCGATGAGTGCCCTATGGTTGTATATATACTGAATGCCAATGAATACGCAACACCTGAAATTTATGTTTTAGAAATCTTTTATGTCAATCTATTGAAATATTCTTTGCTAATTTAGTAAGCCAAGTGTTCGCTTAAAAGTTTTGCATCCATGCATTTCTACTCCACTCTTGAAAATTTGCCACAGCATCAACTTTTGTTAAAGTGGTCAAAATCAAAATTTCCAAATTCTCTGAACATTTCAATCACACTGACGAAAAATTAAAGACAAAATGCTTCATTCTTCAAATTCTGAGTACCAATTTTGTCAAGAAGATGTTACGAGTTGAAATTTGTCAAAAATGACAATGTTTAGAATTTTTGATTAAAAAATACCGATTTTTCAGAATTTCAATTCTAAACATCAAAAAGATTTGAAATTTTGCACAAATGTTTACAAAAGGTTCCTAAAGAAGTTGACAAAATTTCAAACTGATTCATCGTGGTTCACAGAGGATAAACGTTAAAGTAATGTCTGTTAATTGGAAATCAAGGCTTTTTGAGAAACAACCCACGGAATGTTTTAATTCCCTATCTTTCATGGATTAGATGAAAACCGGTCTCAAACTTTGAGATGGGAAAATGTTTTCACGGGGATAAGATTTGTAGTGGACAATTAAGAAAACTAATCATGCGTAGATTCACGCCAAACCCCCATTCTTGTGCAATTCATGCCATGTATTACGGCTGGTGTGGTTTCAAAAATCAGTAATTCGGAATGTTTTTAAAGCCTGTGTAATTACAAGTACATTGGCAGTAATATTTGTTGAAAAATTGAGTGTTGCGTTCTCATTAACACCCAGTATATGTTGTGATTGTCTTCTGTGAGTCTTTTTGTTGGAAAACGGATGAAAGCAATTGTAAGAGCACTTTGCCTGCCAGTTAATTTCATGACGAAAGGGATGCATGAATGTGACGTTGCTCGATATCTAGAAATCAATTACGCTCAAATTGGTGTAAGGGGCCGTCTTGAACTTATTGTGAGGTTTGCGCATAGCACATTGTTGAAAGCCTCATAGCGACTTCAAGATAAAGAACAACAATGAAAGCGTTATTCCATTGCTTTGATTAATTATGTATTTGTAGAGACTTTGTTTCATGTGCATTTACTTTGCTTATCTATATACTATATAAAGATACTGCAAGTTTATGATTAAATCGGATTTCAGGTCAGTCCCGAAGTACTGACTACTGGGATGGTGAATAACCTCGGGGACTAATGGTCCAACAGCATTTCGACAACTGATATCTCTTCAGTTCATATAAATATAAATATATTGAAGATAATAATCTCAAAGATGTTTATAAACTTATAGAGAACCAGAAAATAATATGATCTTAATTTTAAGCCAAAACAGGTAAGGACAGAGTCTTGCCTGAGGGAGATACTCATTAGTTTTTAACAAATATAAAAACTTAAGACACTGCAAGTTTCCTTTTAAAATCACCTTTGAGGTCAGCTCCGAAACACTGACTACTTGGCGGTTAATACCCACGGTGACCAACGGTCCACCAGCAGAGAAATCAACCCAGTGGTAAGAAACAACTAAATAACAGATTTACTGTAATTTTTTTCTGCAAATTGCCATTACGACGACTGGTGACTCTTCAATGCAAATAAAATATAAATATTTGGATAACCATTAAGTCCAAGATGTTGAATTAACGTGTTTTCTTTTGGTTTTTGATTTCAAAATTATTTTTCATCTTTTAAAGTACGTATGGTTAATACTGATTACCTTGTTCTCTAATTGACCTAACGCAACCAGAGCAAGGTATGGCCAATAGAATCTGCTCACTCTTGGCCCTTATATTTGTAATATCTTGCCTAGTCAAAAGTTGATATTATGTTCTTTATCCATCTTTTAAATCTTTAATCTTGAGTCGTGTTTTCAGACAATAGGGATTCTTATGGGAAGTAACTGTGCGCCGCTTTTAGCTGACATTTTCCTTGACTCGTTAGAGGCTAAGATTTTACAAGGGCTTACACAAAGAAAACAAAAACATTCAGCACAGTCCTTTAATTTCAGCTTCCGCTACATAGACGATGTACTTTCTCTTATTAATCCTAAATTTAAGGAGTATTTACATCAGATCTATCCTATTGAGCTTGAAATTAAAGAAACAGCTGATACACCTACTTCAGCTTCGTACCTAGATCTTTTAAGATGGACGTTTGAAATCTAAGCTATATGACAAGCATGATGATATTAATTTCCCAACTGTGAACTTTCCCTTTCTTAGCAGAGATATACCTACCTCTGCCGCCTATGGAGTGTACATTTCACAGTTGATTCGTTACTGTCGAGCGTGTTGTTTGTACAGTGATTTTTTGAACAGAGCAAAAACACTGTCCCAACGCTGCATAGTCGGGGATTTGTTTAACAAATGTTAATTTCATCCCTCAAGAAATTCTATGACCGTCACCATAACATCATTGAAAGATATGACGTGTCAGTATCCCGAATGAAAGTGGACATTTTCAGCTAGATTCACGTCTTCCCGGATTTGACTACCGATTTTGACATCTTCCTAGATTGACGGGTGCTGTTAACAGACATGCTTACCCTTCCGGAGCACCTGATGTCACTCTCAGTTTCACTGGAGTTCACACTGTGAGTGCCTTTGAATTGAATGTTGAATGTTGTGATTTCTATTTCTGAGCTTTATATCTACGTCATAGTTTTCTGTGTCTAACGTCATTGTTTTCTGTGTCCTCGTTTTGGCCATGTCTTTGGACTTCGATTTTTGTAAATTCCACTCCTTTGTTCCTTTGGTATTCTACTGCCGTTGTTTTATTGAGATAGGTATTGTCAATACTGTTTATCCTGCATGATAAACGTCCTGAGAAGTTTATTGAGTTAGACATGCTAATTGTTCTGTATATGATCTTCCCTAAATATCTGATAATGTGGGCATTGTGATTGCTCGGTATTCTCCTATCTCTTCATTTAACATGTTCTTAATGTACTGAATTTTATTACAAATAAATAGTCAATAATACTTTTGGAAACATCTTTGATAACCATTTCATACTTTATCAAGAGATATTTTTGAAAAATACGAAATTTTTTGTTTCTACTTGACGATAAAATTACTCACAAATGTGTGTATCTTAAATACTCACATCGTTGAAAAAAGGTGCAATATGTGGATTTTTAATAATATCAAAGCAGAAAGAATTTTTTGTTATTGGAGATTTACAATATCTATGGCACGCAATTTATAACAAAAATGCGGAATACCTAGTATTTCGAATGAAAACTAGGGGCTTTCGTGCGAAATACCCGGTATACCGCACATTAACTAGGGGTTTCCGATCGGTTTACATGGTATTTTGCCAAAAACCTTAGTTTCCGATCGAAATTGAACGGAAACTAGGGGTTTCCGACGAAAACCCATAGTTTCCGATCGGTATCGGTAATTCGAGTTTAAGCCGAAAACGTTATTCATAGTTTTAGCCAATGAGAAACGAGAAACGGAAATCGCTATTCGATATTTAACATTCGTCCAATCAGAAACGGAAACCGGTATTCAGAGTTTAATTAAACCAATCAAAATCGTTTAATCTATTTATCGCTTATAATTCTCTCTTTTTTTTATTAAACTCTCGTAATTTTTATTTATTACATGTATTTTGATATGATAAGTTAATAATCAAATACAGTTCTGCCTGTGACACTTTGGTAGTGCGAATGGATATCAGATTCGCGGGTCATGGGAGGCTTCGATCTCGACTGTCTATATTTACCTTAACCAGTTAAAAGATGTGAAAATCTCCGTTTTAGACTTTGTTTAAAAAATATTCAATTTAAAAAATCTCTAGAGCAAATATTTTTTTTTATATAATTTGATTAGTACTCTGTTTGGAAGAAATTTGGCATAAAATAGGTACATCTGTGTATGAAAAATTAATAAGTTAATTAGCGATTAAAATAACAAAAACTCGTCTAAACAATGATCAAAACAATTCAGTGTTTTAAAACTTTTACTTCATCATATCCTTTCCAAGGATTTTTATTATTCACGAAGTTGCAAATTTCACGGATTTTAGCATTTAAAAGGTATGAAAAGTAAAATTTTAAGTTTACGGTTTAAACTCACTCTTTAAAAATAACAAAAACAATAAAGTGTTATGAAAATTTTACTTCACGATATCCTGTTGAAAGAGTTTGATAAGTTGCGTAAAAAAAAATCACCAAATTTAGCATACAATAGGTATGAAAATAAAATTTTAAGGTAGCGGTTTGAACACAGTCTTTTAAAATGACACTAACTATTCAGTGTTTTGAAAATTTTACATCATAATATCCTTTCGGAGGAGTTTAATAATTCGCAAAGCAAAATTTTCGTCAATTTTAGCATTAAAAAGGTACCAAGTCCGGCTATCCCGAGTTCCTATCGTTATTTATGTTTGTCTCTTGTTTTCATTATTGTTTTTCTGGTGCAGTTTGCTTGTAAATTGTGGCATGTGATTGTAGTTCCTGGCCATTGTAGGTGTTTGCTGTTTTCCTGTTTTTGTAATTTTGTAATGAGAAGTAGAATTTTTAGTCTGTGGTTTAAACTAACTCTTTTATGAAATTACAAAAATAGTGAAAGGTTTTGAAAATTTTACTTCATTGTATCCTGTGAAGGACTTTGATATGTTGGGAAATAAAAAAATCATCACATTTAGCATAGAATAGGTATGAAAAGTAAGATTTTTAATCAGCGGTTTAAATTCAGTCTTTAAAAATGACAAAACCTGTTTAGTGTTTTGAAAATTTTTCATCATAATATTTTTTCGCATGAGTTTTATAATTCGCAAAGCAATAACTTTATGAAAAAATAAGTGTTTTGAAAAATTTACTTCCTTATATCCTTGCGAAGGAGTTGGATATATTGCGAAATATCAAAATCATCAAATTAAGCATAGAATAGGTATTAAAAGTTAGATTTTTAATCAGCGGTTTAAACCCAGTCTTTAAAAATGACAAAAACAATTCAGCGATTTTTGAATTTTGCAACATATCAAACTCCTTTGCAAGGATATAATGAAGTAAAATCTTCAAAACACATAACCTTTTTTGACATTTTTAAAGAGTTAGTATTAACCGCAGATTAAACATTTAACTTTTCATATCTTTTTAAAGCTTAAATTCATGAAGTTTTTGCTTTGCGAAATATATTAAACCGCTAATTAAAAATCTTACTTTTCATACCTTTTCTATGTTAAATTTGAAGATTTTTTATTTCGCAACATATCAAAATCCTTCACAACGATATAATGATGTAAAATTTTCAAAACACTAAACTTTGTTTTGTCATTTTTCAAGAGTTAGTTTACACCGCAGACTAAAAATTTTACTTTTCATACCTTTTTAACGCTAAATTCATTAAGTTTTTGCTTCACGAATTATAAAACTCCTTCAAAAAGGATGATGTAAAATTTTCAAAACACTGAATTTTTTTGTCATATTTAAAGACTGAGTTTAAACTGCTGCTTCAAAATCTTACTTTTTATACATATTCTATGCTAAATTTGATGATTTTTGTATTTTGCAACATATCAAATGCCTTCGCAAGGATATAATGATGTAAAATTTTCAAAACACTAAACTTTTTTTGTCATTTTTCAACAGTTAATTTACACCGCAGACTAAATATTTTACTCTTTATATCTTTTTAATGTTAAAATTCATCAAGTTTTTGCTTCGCGAATGATAAAACCCCTTCAAAAGGATATTATGATGTAAAATTTTCAAAAAGCTGATTTTTTTGGTCATTTTTAGAGACTGAGTTTAAACTGCTGATTAAAAAACTTATTTTTCATACCTATTCTATGCTAAATTTGATGAGTTTTTTATTTCCCAACATGTCCTTCACAGGATATAATGAAGTAAAATTTTCAAAACACTTCACTATTTTTGTCATTTTTAAAGAGTTAGTGTAAACCGCAGACTAAAAATTGTACTTTTCATATCTTTTTAATGCTAAAATTCATGAAATTTCTGCTTCGCGAATTATAAAATTCCTTCGAAAGGATATTATGATGTAAAATTTTCAAAACACTGAATTGTTTTTGCCATTTTTAAAGACTGGGTTTAAACTGCTGATTAAAAAAATTACTTTTCATACCAATTCTATGCTAAATTTGATGATTATTTTATTTCCCAACATATCAAAGTCTTTTACAGGATACAATGAATTAAAATTTTCAAAACACTTGACTAAATTTGTCATTTTTAAAGAGTTAGTTTAAACAGCAGACTAATCATATTACTTTTCATACCTTTTTAATGCTTAAATTGATGAAAATTTTGCTTCGCGAATTATAAAACTACTTCGAAAGGATATTTTGATGTAAAATTTTCAAAACACTGAATAGTTATTGTCATTTTGAAAGACTGTGTTCAAACTGCTACCTTAAAATTTTTATTTTCATACCTATTTTATGCTAAATTTGGTGAGTTTTTATTTCGCAACATATCAAATTCTTTCGAGAGGATATCGTGAAGTAAAATTTTCAGAACAAGTTATTGTTTTTGTCATTTTTAAAGAGTGAGTTTAAACCGTAAACTTAAAATTTTACTTTTCATACCTTTTAAATGCTAAAATCCATGAAATATGCAACTTCGCGAATTATAAAAATCCTTGGAAAGGACGTGATGAAGTAAAAGTTTTAAAACACTGAATTGTTTTGATCATTTTTAAGATGAGTTTTTATTATTCTAATCGCTAATTAACTTATTTAGTTTTCAAACACAGATGTACTTAATTTCTGCCAAATTTCTTCGAAACAGAGTACTCATCAAATTATATCAAAATAAAAATCTTTGCTCTAGAATTTTTTTAAATTGAATATTTTTTTAAACTAAGTCTAAAACGGCGATATTCACATCTTTTAACTGGTTAAGGTATAGACGGTCGAGATCGAAGCCTCCCATGACCCGCGAATCTGATATGCATTCGCACTCCCAAAGTGTGTATTTGATTATTAACTTACCATATCAAAATACATGTAATGAATAAAAAATACGATAGTTTAATAAAAAAAGAGAGAATTATAAGCGATAAATAGATTAAACGATTTTGATTGATTTAATTAAACTCTGAATACCGGTTTTCGTTTTTGATTGGACGAACGTTAAATATCGAATAGCGATTTCCGTTTCTCGTTTCTCATTGGCTAAAACTATGAATAGCGTTTTCGGCTTAAACTCGAATTACCGAAACCGATCGGAAACTATGGGTTTTCGTCGGAAACCCCTAGTTTCCGTTCAATTTCGATCGGAAACAAGGGTTTTCGGCGAAATACTATGTATACCGATCGGAAACCCCTAGTTAACGTGCGGTATACCGGGTATTTCGCACGAAAACACTAGTTTTCGTTCGAAATACTAGGTATACAGCAGTTTTGTTACTATCGCGTGCCATAAATATCGAAGTTGCGTAAATGCCCGACATCAATGTATTATTTTGACTTATATTTCCTTTGAAAAGCGTGGAAATGAGAAATTGACCTCACCCACTTTTATCTAAACTAATCTATTAATTCACTCATTACTTTTTTATTTATTTATTTTTTGTATTTTATGTGTTGTTGTCTATTTGCTTTTTATTTCTTTTCTTCTGTTTTCCTTGTTTTGTTGTTGTTCCACTTCATTATGAATCCCCATTTGTTAACACATAACAATTAAGTTCATTTTCAAATGAATTAACCTTTAAATTAAAGTCAACAAAGGCGCAAAAACTTTTTAAAAGGCGATCGCGTAGCGGGAGCCTTTTAAAGAGTTTTAGCCTTTAAAATCGCTATTACTGGCTAAATTCGCTTGATAATAACTTTTTTTCCGACACTTGACAATGAAAAAAGTATCGATCTATGTGCGTTTTTTCTATTCTATAACATTTGAATACACACTACAACAGGAGACTCGTTATTGATTTTTGTGACATGTATGACAGGAAGCACGGTTTCTAAACAAAACGTAAATAAATTTAAATGAATTACATTATGTCCGCAATGTTTGCATAAAGAAAGTAGAAAAAATACTATCTTGCGACATCTTAAGTTGTTTTGCAGTAATTTCATCCTAAAATGTTGAGGGGAGACGCTGGCTTTTGTCCATGAATAACTGGACTTTACACAGTTAATTGACCTATTATCAATAGACACACCTGTTAGGTAATCGTATGTTCTATTATTAGGCCGATGAAAGCATGTCGTAGAGTTCAAGTGGGCGGAGTTTCCCATCAGATAAAAAATAATTCATTCATTTCTATGACCTTACAAAAGAAATTTCATTAATAAAGCTGGATTTCCGGAACCATCTAACATATTCTCACATAGATATCGTTTGTTTAAATTCGGTTAATGGACTTCCAAATATTTAGGTTTTAGGCACTGATTAGACATAAGTTGTCGAAATGCGCATATGCAGAAGAATAAATTTACAGTAACTTCGGAATTTTGTTACTTGAGCCAATGGAAAAGCTTAACATTAGGTCAAGTCTCCACAAAATTATTTATCAAGCTGAATATTGCCGATATTACTTGCTGAATAAATTATAATGAATTAGGCCATGGGCTGAAATCACTTTCCGTGCACCCCCCATTTCCCATCTAGACCGGTTTTTTTCAGTCCTCCTATATCCCCTCTTCAAAATAAAACATGTTAACACGAACATAACCTGCACGCATAGACAGTATAGGGCCACTTTTATAGTACACCGCGAACAATTCTTGTATTTTCGTTTTAACCTAAGATTCATCTTATAAGCTCCATAATTATTTAATGATAAGTAATATGTAGTGAAATTTTGTACCACATTAAAGCTAATTTACTATTTCTTACAATGAACTCAAGTTTGGGCACTTTACGCCATTTTCTGATCAGGGAATACAAAAAATGTACCCCTCCCCCTGCAAAAAAAAATAACGAAAATGACAATTTTAGGCTGTCAATTCCTTTCAGATAAACAACCCTCGTCATTTGATCTAGTTTTTATGCCTAACTTATCTGTTTTGATACAATGTTGGAAAATAAAACCATTAATTTCCACAAAATTTTGATTTTCGGTATAAAATATTTGAAAAATTGGAATTTTCGAAATTTTAGATTTTTTCACAATTTCCACGTTTTCACGAATATATATTTAATAATTGCCGATGAAATAATGATATATGATATGTTAGCAACAAATCGTGTGCAAACATTTTAGTTTCATACGTCTTATAGGTTCAGAAATGTCAAAGTAAGTGAGAACCGAATCGTCAATCCAAAAGTGAACAATCCAAGGACAATGGCAACACCAGAAACAAAAAGAGGGAAAAAAACAGAAACAAAATATGGGTACGGCACAGAAAAGAAAAATGAAGACACACACACACACACTAAGATGAACAACACGCGCCCAATAAAAAACCATGGCTGAGATCAGGTGCACCGGTAGAGTTAGCATCTCCTGCTTCTTATAAGAAAATTAGCACCCCTCCCCCTAAAAATTAAGGGAAAATATGAAATATTTAGGCTCTAAATGATTAAAGAATAATGTTTTATTGGAATTCTAGTGTGTATTTAATTAAAGCTGACATGCAGAAGATCATTTAAGTAGATTTAACTTTTTAAGAGGTCTCTTTTTTATTCTTCTGCTCGAAATTGTATGCAAAATGGGAATTTTCCGTTTTTCAGAATTTCTGCTGTTTTGACTTTGAGATGCAAATACTTCATGAAATTGATATATAACTTGAAAATGTTGATTAGATATCCTTTCATTATATCTAAACCATAAGAAAATATGTTTTAAGCATTTTTAGAATATCTACAGTCTCATAAATTACAAACATATCACCCCTTACCACAAATATTCAACACAATTTATTTCATTTTATTCAGCTTGAAAAGCTTAAACATTGTATAAAGGTCCAATAACATATCATTTCAAATACAAACATACATAGAGACTACCATATATCACAAATAAGATCATGTGTGTGGTTTATGGGCAGTTATACAACAATTAAACTTTGAATTTGGTAAAATTCCGAAATGCTGAAAAAATCCCATTTTTCACGAAAAGCGCCCAAAATATACAATTTTACCCATATTTTGGCGTTGCATATTGCGATATATAAAATGTATTTTTTAAAAGAAAGTAAAACATTAGTATGTTTTGTTCATATAAATGTACAGACATATATATTCTGGGGATTTTTTAGCATCATTTTCCTGGGGTATGGGTAAAATTTTCGGTATTTAGAGTCACACTGAACACTCCTTGTTCTTCTAAACATTGTTTTTATATAGCTTATATATCGGTTAGAACAATGAATTGGCATATCTGCATATAAATCCTCCAGATTTGCCACATATAACTATTTAAAAGTGAATTTTGAACAAATCTAAAATGCTGAAAATTTCCATTTTTCATCAGTTCTGTACAAAATATTGAGTTTAAACTAACAAGTGGGACTTAAATGAAAAATCTTGATAGAAATATGCAACATTGTTATATTCAATGCAGATTTTGTGTGTTTTGGTTATTTTTATGCGAATATAGTAAAAAAAATGACTGTCATAGGGAAAAGTTGTTGGGGTAGGGGTAGGTTTTTCGGTATTAAGAGTCACATTAAGCACTCCTTGTTTTTCTAAACAGTGTATTAAGACAACTAATGTATCGCTCAGAACAATTAAATGGCATAGTTGCAGATGAATCATCCAGACTTGACATATGCAACGATTTAACAATGAACTTCGGAGAAATCTGAAATGTTTAAAATTCCAATTTTTCATCAATTTGGACCAAATATTCAGTTTAAGTCAGCAAATGGCTGTTAAAATACCGAATCATATAATTTAATTCATGCAACATTATCATATAAAACACACATTTTGCGTGTTGTAGTTAATTTTATGCGAACTTAGACAAAAAATTGACAATTTTAGGGAAAATTTGTTGGGGTAGGGGTAAGATTCTCTGTATTCAGAGTCACATTAAACACCCCTTGATATTCTAAACACTGTTTAAAGACAACCCATGTATTGCTAAGAACAATTAATTGGCATATCTGCAGATATATCATCCAGATTTGCCATATATAACGGGTTAACAGTGAATTTTGGCACAATCTGAAATGTTGAAAAATCCCATTTTTCATCAATTTCGGGCACAATATTAAGCTTAAGTCAACATATGGCTGTTAAATTACCAAATCGTGATGTAATTCATGCAACATTGTCATATTCAACACACATTTTGCGTGTTTGAGTTAATTTGTTGCAAACATAGACAAAAAATTGACAATTTTTAGGAAAATTTGTTGGGGTAGGGGTAAGATTTTCGGTATTTTCAGTCACATCAAACACTTCTTGTTTTTCTAAACAATGTTTTCAGACAACTAATGTATCGCTTAAAACAATTAATTGGCATATCTGCAGATATATCCTCCAGATTTGGCATATAATACGATTTAACAGTGAAATTTGGGCAAATCTGAAAAGTTGAAAATTCCCATTTTTCATCAATTTTAGGCAAAATACTGAGTTTAAGTCAACAAATGGCTGTTAAAATACGAAATTATGGTATAATTTATGAAACATTGTCATATACAACACACATTTTGCGTGTTCTGGTTAATTTTATGCTTACATAGACAAAAAATTGACAATTTTACAGTAAATTTGTTGTGGTAGGGGTAAGTTTTACTGATGTATGATGTTTATATTACATAAGAATGGTCATTATTTGTAATAGTTGTAAAGCCCATATAATAAGCTTTCATTTGATACCTACTTTAAATGATATTTGTTTACTTATTTGTTTATTGGGCAAAAGAATGCAAAAACTTAGTCAAAATCGGAAATATTCAAAAATCCATTTATTTGGTCTATTTGAAAATAAAACTTTGGTAATTAAGAATATGTAAACATTATGTTAACATGTTTTATATTCAAGAAAATAGATTGAAAAACTAAAACAATGTTCAGAATTGGGAATCGAGATGGACTTCGGGTTCTTTAGACCACCAAACTTACGCTATCTCAATGAAAATATCTAAATTTTCCTCAATATTTCATAGGGGTAGGGTACGTTTAATGGCGCTGTGGAAGGTATTTGGCATAGAAATTGTAAAAATTTGGGTTCTTTGTAAACCATATACAATAAGCAATAATTTGATGCATCGTTTGGTCAGTCACTATTTTGAAGCAACTGAAAGAAAAACTTGAACGAAAAACGAAATCCTAAATTTCGGTAGGTGGGTCTAAAAATGGGCCCTATTCCACCAGTGCGTGCAGGTTATGCTCGTGTTAACATGTTTTATTTTGAAGAGGGGATGTATGTGGACTTAAAAAAATGGGTGGGGTTGGGAAGTGGGGGTGCACGGGGGGTTATTCCAGCCCATGGACTAAATCCTTTCAATACAGGATGTAGATTTTTAGTCCAAAGATGTGCGTTATAATCCTAAATGACACTAAAACACTAAAATGACTGCTGCAACCCATGTCTGCCACCGTATATTAAAATGTACAAGTTTTCCAGGTACATTTTTTAACAAGAAATAACTAGAGACTTCTTTTCAGGTGGTAAACAAAAGACTCATATAATCATTGCTTCAAACTTCCCAAACTTCCTGGAATTTCTGATGTGTAAATCAATAATCTTCACTATTGTTTATTTTTAACAAAGTAAATAAATATGCAAAACAGATTGCATAACATCAAGGTCTCAGAAAATAAGAATAATGTCTACCGTGCATTTAGGGATATTTTATATCATTGCATTTGTGCTTTAGTTTCTATGTATTAAGTAAAGAAATGTACCTTCTCAATAAAACATTATATTGCACAGTTGATCATGATAAACGTGATTGACGTTAATAGGCTACACCCTTATCACACCCACAATAGATATACCACGCCCCTTTCGATTGTCACTAGTCACTTACGCCATGTCAATCAAATGTAATAAAACAATTATGGCACTTCTATACTCGATAAATATGGGGTTTAATGGAGCGCAAAAGATAAAATTGAACTGGGGATAAACCCTCGTATAATATACTTTATTGGTCCGTTAAAAAAAACCATATTGATCTTGTGGAAGTGTCATATTTGTATAATACTTTATTGCCAATTACAAATGACAAAATCCTTGTGTCAGAATGATTGAAGATTGGCAGTAAATTGTGTTTGGGTTAATTTGCTACAGATCTCTTTATGAGGCAAGTAAAAATGTTTAGCTTTAATATCAACTGATGTAATTGTGAACTACATAATGAAGTTTTAAGTCAAGTTTGCCTCTTTAATCCAAAGTGTACATAAACATTTACAGTAACTTACAAGTTTTGAAGAGATCTAAGATGCGCAAGTAATGAGATTCGAATTGTTGGCATCGGATTATCTGTTAAATACCTAAAATATCAAGAATCAAATATTACCTTCAAATTGAAAAAAAAAGTAATAAATAAAAATAACCCCCTTTTTTATAATGCTTTTACAGCATTTATTTTTTTAACTGGGTACCCTCTGGAAAGAAAACACAAGTGAAACATACTTTCGACTTGTGAAGAGGAGATAATAAAGATTCACTGATAATTTCTATTCAGTTCTTCCTTTATGGGTAGCTCTAAAGTAAGAAATCATACGTTTTCGTTGTTCATAAGAATTTGCCACAATCATATTAAAATCTTTTATTCTAAACTACTTTGATGCATAGAGTAGCAAAAATCTTTCTAAAAGATAGTATATTTACAAGGACAACTCTGGATAAAAGTAATTGGATCTAGCCGTTGTCCGTGGACTTGACGAAGCACAATCTGCTGAAAATGACGTCCATATGGTTTTAGCGAAGGGTTTTCAACAACAAACACTTTTACTGTTTGTTATTCATATAGGATTTAAATCTTAAACATACGTTATGTTACTGAACACATTTGTCAAAAATGAATCTGAAAAATTCAGTTGGAAGGTTATCAAAGAAATCGCACGGCCTTATCAGTGAAACTTGTTATTATTTATACCAGATTATCAAATTCGATACTTGCAATGCGTGTACTTGTATGCAATTCTAGAAAAAAAAATGGTATACAGGATATGTCCATACAATATAGTGCACACATAAAGGTTATATCCTTACAATGAACTACAATTATGAAACTTCCAAGACATGAATTATTTCAAATTTTACTGTCGTCACCACGATTTTACAGACCGTTACAATGTTTCTATTTCACAAAATGAGAATAGATATCTTGAGGTAGATCTAGAGTTTATTATCGGACTGACTAACACAGATAGTGACAAAACCGGATTTTTCACTGGCAGTGTGACGGGTGCCACGCGTGGAGCAAATCATGCTAACCCTTCGGCATGTTCGGAGCACCTGATGATACTTTAGTTTTTCTAGGGGTTCACACTGCTAGTGCATAAGTTATGTGGCGTTCTTGTTCATTTTTGTTTATTTTTTTTTGTCTTTGTAATATTGTCTCAGTTCGTGTTGGATTTGAAGTACCGTGATTTTGGATCATTTAAGAATTCCTCCTTTCCTCGTTTTTTATGAAAATTTTGTTGAAACCTGAGGAGTATCTCCCTCTTGCATACCTCTGTCCTTAGCTGATTTTGGCTTTCTATGTAGATCATATTGGTAATTTGCTCTTTTTCAGCTTTTACACATACATTTGTATTTCGATTGATGGATTTCCAAATGTTTTGATTAGATCTGCACTGAAGAGAATACGTTGTCGAAATTCGCAATTGCAGAAACTAAATTAACTGAAACTTCGGTATTTTGTCAGTTGTTACCACTGATTCGATGCCACTGCTGGTGGGCTGTTAGTCCTCGCGGGTATTCACCAAC
The DNA here is from genome assembly GCA_002080025.1 of Modiolus philippinarum. Taxonomy (NCBI): domain Eukaryota; kingdom Metazoa; phylum Mollusca; class Bivalvia; order Mytilida; family Modiolidae; genus Modiolus; species Modiolus philippinarum. The sequence continues at coordinate 46,169 of MJUU01026071.1, forward strand.
CCAGTAGCCAGTACTTCAGTGCTGGCCCGAAAACCGATTTTATTTGGAAACTTACATTATCAAAACTTATGAAAATTTTGTTGAAACCAGAGGAGTATCTCCCTCTTGCATAGCTCTGTACTTAGCAGTTTTTTGCTTTCCTATTCAGATCATATTTGTAATTTGTTCTATATAAGCTTTTACTGTTATTTAGATCGATAGATTTCAAAATGTTTTGATTTGATCTGCACTGAAGAGACATAAGTTGTCGAAATGCGCACATGCAGAAACTAAATTAACAGAAACTTCGGTACTTTGTCATTTGTTACCACTGGGTCGATGACACTGCTGGTGGACTGTTAGTCTCCGAGGGTATTCAGCAACCCAGTAGCAAGTACTTTGGTGCTGGCTCCAAAACCGATTTTATTTGGAAACATACATTATCAAAATTTGTGAAAATTTTGTTGAAACCTGAGGAGTATCTCCCTCTTGCATAGCTCTGTCCTTACCTGTTTTTTGGCTTTCCTATTTAGATCACATTGGTAATTTGGTCTCTATCAGCTTTTACAAATATTTCTTTGTTGAAACCTGAGGAGTATCTCCCTCTTGCATAGCTCTGTCCCTAGCTGTTTTTTGGCTTTCCTATTTAGATCACATTGGTAATTTGTTCTCTATCAGCTTTTACAAATATTTCGTTTGATTGATTTCCAAATGTTTTGATTTGATCTGCACTGAAGAGACAAAGGTTGTCGAAATGCGCATGTGCAGAAACTAGATTCACAAAAACTTCAGTAGTATGTCTTGCTTCGGTATTCGTTTGCCGATGTTTTCAAAATGTTAGACAACCCTCTTTTTTTCTTTCAATTCAGACCACTTTGAATTGTCCAACCTTTTACCGTTTAATTGTGCACGATTATCAATTTGAAAATTCTAATACTTATTCAAATATTGGAAATCGATTCAATACCTGCTAGGCAAACCTTAATGTAAACTCATCAGATTTGGAGCACTCTAACCTTCAAATCTTTTACCTTTCCCATTTTGAATATTTGAAGACAAGAAATCATTTTCATTCTTGCTAGGAAAAATTCATAAAAATTTCATCGAATTCAAAGCATTTTGCCGACTTCCCCCGTTTTCATGGCAACTGTATCTATTTTGAAATTCTTTGGGTCAATATTTATCTTCCGTTGAATATGAAAAAGAAAGGAAACGGGGTAAATGTCAAGGAGACAACATCCCATATCCAGGTTAAAACGACCCAAAACAAAGCATCTATGGGTCACCGTACGGTCTTCAACTTCGTGAGGAACCTCACACCATATAGCAAGCCCTAAATGGCCACAAAAAGGTAAAATAGTGAATAAATCAATGGAAACAATCCACATGCAATAACCAAAATATCAAAAAACTAAAATTTTATAAGAAGACAAGGACAAGCCAATGTCCAACATATTCCTGATTTGGGACAGGCGCAAAAATTGCGGTGGGGTTAAACTCGTTTTC
>MJUU01026071.1:47661-64188 GCA_002080025.1 Modiolus philippinarum
CCCCCCCCCCCCATATGTGAATGGCTTAAAATAAATATACAAAAATACACACAGTAAAAATCAAACTAGAAAAAAGTACAACTTATCAAGACGAGTACCCTTACAATGAAGCTCAAAAGACAATACACACAGGTACTGTGCGGACAAATGAACGAAGTTACTGAAAGCTAGCTTTGGACATAATTTCCGTTGACTATGATATCAAGCCTTCTTTCATATGAAACTTCAATTGAAATACTTCTGAATAGATTTGGTATAACAACATCATCAATTAAGAAGAACATGATATTGTGCAAAGGTTCCAAGTCTCTGCAACTTTCGGTTTCTGTAAAAAAATCCATGAGAACAATATCAAATAACTAAATACCGAGGTTACTGTGAATTTACTGCATATGCTTAATGAATTAAATTCAATACTGGTATTTAAAGGTATTTTAAAGCTTGTACAATTTAAAGAAAGCAGAGTAGATACGGAGCAACTATACATGTACATAATATAAAAGTAAGCAATGTAAAAATGTTTTTGATTCTATTTAACATGAAATTCTGGCATAGCTAAATAGGAATGAATAAATTATAGTAACATAACTTATAAACACCATTGATTGAACAGTTTACTATGAAAAATACAATGTATAAGTTACATAATTTAAGATGCATGCATACTTACAGATGTGACAAGTTAGACAGCTCGTCAAATATTCCCTCAGGCAAACTTGATAAATTATTCTTATTTAGATATCTGTTAAGAACAAGAATATTAAAACTGAGCATATTAAATTGTGGATGGAATGAACGTGTAGCATACTTAATTAGTGTAAACACATATTGACCAACTTATAGGAATAGTAAGATTTAAAAAAAAAGTTTATTTTGGTCTAATAATGTTGCCAGGAACCCTATTTTCGACCAGGAGCTCCGTCTATGGATGCATTCTCTGATATTTTCAATATGGCTAAATCCTCTCAGTTCAAAATACGAAAGGCAGAGCCATTACAATTGTATCGATATAGTAAAGAATATACCACGTTAAACAATGAAAGATATTGAGTAAATTCTGTACAAATTCATGGTAAACCAAGCAATTTAACAGCCCTTTTATGTTTGTTTTTCCTCTCGAAGTCCCCACGCGGCCTACAGCAATAAGCTTTGCTCATAAGCCATTAATTAGCAAAGACATCTCTTTGTTTTGGTTGAATTCATTTTTAGATGTCAAACAACTCTAGTTTTGTATCATTTCTTTTGCATGGATGCGAAATTGCCAAAAAATCATTAAACTAACTGACAAAGCATTCTTACAATCGGTTTCAATCCGTTCCTCGACAAAAAGACTTATAGAAGACAATCACAACATATATATAACCAAGGGGCACTCATTGAGTCAATTAATTATTAGACAACTTGGGATGTTGGCACTATTAACAGGTCATCAGAATCAGATTTAAAAATGACAATAATAAAATGCTATAATAAAAATTACATATAGGCCATGGGCTGGAACCACTTCCCATCTAGACCATTTTTTTCAGTCCTTCTATGTCCCATCTTCAAACTAAAACATGTTAACATAAACATAACTTGCACACAAAGACCGAATGGGGCTTCTTTTATAGTACACCAGTTAAAATTCTTATATTTTCGTTTTCACGCGTTTAAAATTTTTAAATTTTTAGTTCCTTAATTTTCTGATCTAACCCATGGTTTTTATTGGGTCCATCTGTATGTGTGTCTTCATTTTTTTCTTTTTTGTCCCGTACTCAAGTGGTGTCCTTGTTTTTAAGTGTTTCCGATGTTGCCTTTGTCCATGCACTGTTCGTTCTTTGACTGACGGTTCGGTTCTCACTTACTTTTCTATTGGCATCAAATGAAAGCTTAATTCATAACCTTCACAATGAATATAAGTTTAGGCATTTAATGCCTTTTTATGGACAGGAGATACAACATATGTACCCCTGCAAAAATGATGAAAATGGCGAATTTTTAGCTTTTAATTCCTTTTACATAAACAGCTTTAGTAGTTTACCTAACTAATCAGTTATGATACAAGGTTAAAAAAAACAATGTTCTTTTAATTCATTATGTAAACATTTCTCATGGGAATTTTCGTGATTTCAATATTTTCAATATTTTGACTTTTAATGTTAGGATCGAAATAATCTGAGTATATATATTTATATATATATACATAGACGCTACATAGACGATGTACTTTCTCTTAATAATCCTAAATTTAAGGATTATTTACATCAGATCTATCCAAATGAGCTTGAAATTAAAGAAACAACTGAAACACCTACTTCAGCTTCGTACCTAGATCTTTTATTGTATATTGACGAAGATGGACGTTTGAAATCTAAGCTATATGACAAGCGTGATGATTTTAATTTCTCGATTGTGAACTTTCCCTTTCTCTGCAGCAATATACCTACCTCTCCAGCCTATGGAGTGTACATTTAACAGTTGATTCGTTACTGTCGAGCATGTAGTTTGTACAGTGATTTTTTGAAAAGAGCAAAATCACTGTCCCAAAAGCTGCTTAGTCAGGGATTTGTTCACAAAGCAGGACATGCTTATCCTTCCGGAGCACCTGATGTCACTGTCAGTTTCACCGGAGTTCACACTGTGAGTGCCTTTGTTCTGAATGTTGTAATTTCTGTTTCTGTGCTTTGTATCTGTCTAACGTCATTGTTTTTGTGTCTAACGTCATTGTTTTTTGTGTTCTCGTTTTTGCCCTGTCTTTTGACTTCGATTTTCGTGAATTTCACTTCCTTGTTCCTTCGGTATTCTACTACGGTTGTTTTAAATGCCTATTCACGCTGGTCCATGATAACGCAGTGACAACGGTGCCAAAGCACTGACAACGGTATTTGCAACGCATAGACAACGGGAAAATAAAGCGATGAGAGGCCACCAACTTTTCTTTTATGAATTTTAGTCAGTAAAGTATTTAATTTTATCGTTAACAATACCAACACGGAATGTAAAAAATATTAAGAAATCGTTGTATCGTGCTTTTGAAGTATTTCGAAATAGTTATAAATGATAAAACTGAAAACTGTTGGAACGCTCATGAGGAAATGTGAATTATTTTGGAAATTTTCTGAAAATTCTTGTTAAAATACATAAGTGTATGAATGGAACCTAAAGCATAAAGTAACACAGTACCTATCTGTTTTTCAAAATATTTTTACTTATTGAACATTTGTAAATTAATACTTTTATGATATTTTTCAAGTCAACGCATAGTACAACGATTTCATTACAACGCAAAAACAACGGTGAAGTACATAGCATAGATACATCTTATAAGGGATATCTTAAATTTCAAGTTAATTTCAGATAAAAATGCGGTCAACTACATTTCAGTTTACTGTTTATTCTTATTTTTTATTTAAAGACTTTGAGGAAAAATATATCGTCCATAAATTGATGCTTAATTCTTGGGACGATTATGTCTACGCTTACTATTCCACGCCCACTTGTCCAATATATATTAATGTATGAGAACCATGGGCCATCAAATGTCGAGCTATCGCGACCAGTAAAGATGACGCAATGCTTTTGATAACCTCTACAAGGGGAAAATTTGCTTTTTTTAGTTACAAAGTCTGATACATTCTATATTAAGTGTGATAATGGGATTCAGGCACGATATGGGACCGACTGACTGTTTAGGCATTAAACGGGAAGCATAAATGTGGCAAATAAGATGTATGGTTTTGGAGTTCACTTTGAATTGATTTGATTTAAATTCTAGTTGTGATACATGTAATATGAAGCTTCAAATAAACTAAAAGTTTATCTCTGTTTTCTTCAACAACTATGGATCTATGCGCGGCACGTGAGTGAAGAAGTATGTCAATCAGACTTTCCGTGAATCTTGAAAATACGTTCAAAAGTGGTCCCTAATCCAAACTCCTTAATTAGAGTTACAGCTGCAATTAGACATCAAGTTTTCTGCATTTTTTTTTCGTTTTTTTCAATTCGGTCTGTCAAAGTCGTCACAAAGTACATGTTCTTTTGTAATAAATCAAAAATCGGACGTGGGAGAGTAGTTTCAGCTCAATGAGGCAACTTACAGACTAATTATTTCCTCAAGTAATACGACAGACTGTTGTCTTTGCGTTATACCTGAATCGTTGACTAATGCGTTGCATTATTTGCAATGCTAATACGCGATTTTACGAAGATCTGGGACATCCAAATCTTGGGAAAACATAGAAAAGGATATAACATTTCGATACGCTGCTTTATTCATTCATAAATGAAAATATTTTTAGAGAAAATTAGGAAATTCCACAAATAACACTTATTTTTTGTTCGACTTTTCAAATTGAAACACCAGTTTTCTGCACTTTACTAACGTAACATCTTGATTCCGCAATAATTTTCACATTCCGTGTGGGTATTTTCAAAATTTTAATGGATTATAATAAAATCTTAAAACACAAAAAACAAAACCTACCGTCAGATCTACGCGTGTAATACCATATATTCCCGTTGTCTGTGCGTTGCAAAGACCGTTGTCAACGCGTTGACACCGTTGTCAGTGCGTTATCATAGACCAGCGTGCTATTTAATAATGTTTTTTTGGGGATATTTAGTAACAAATCGAGTGAAACATATTTTGTTTAAATCTTCTATTAGGTTCGAATAAGTGGAAATTAGCACACCGCCGCCTGAAAATGTAAATTCTAAATATTCATACTCTAAATGCTATAAAATAATGTTTTTTTTTGAATTTTGGTTTAAATTTCACACAAACAGAAGACCTTTTCGTAGAATTTATCTGTTTAAGTCAGCCATATTTGATCTTTCTGTCTGGAAAATGTATTCAAAATTGGAATTTTCAGTTTTGTAGACTTTCGACTTATTGTTGAAATGTAGATTTCTTTAAGAATTTATATATAACCTTAAAATGTGAATGGAGGCAAAATGAAAATTATTGGATTTTTAGTTCTTTCATATTGTCATCATTTCGCAACACGCAAACGAAATTATGTCTAAGATAAGGTATAATTATGTTTATTTACAACTTTTTAGAGATCAAATTTTCAATAATATTGGGATATTCACAAAATACTCTCTGAATAGTAAAATAAGTGAGAACCGAACCGTCAGTCCAAAACGAACAATCCAAGGACAAAGGCAACATCGGAAAAACAAAGACATAACATGAGCACGGATCAGAACAGAAAATGAAGACACACACATATACAAAAATGAACAACACGGACCCATTCAAAACACCATGTTTATGTTTGTCTCTTGTTTTCATTATTGTTTTTCTGGTGCAGTTTGATTGTAAATTGTGGCATGTGATTGTTGTTCCTGGCCATTGTAGGTGTTTGCTGTTATCCTGTCTCTTGTAATGGGTGAGATCAGGTGTACCAGTAGAGTGAGCATCTCCTGCTTCTTATAAGTCACCCGCCGTGTTGAACATGTCAACTCCGGTAGTAAAGTCAAATCCGGTAAAGGAAAAACAAACTTTAGTGGCAAAAAGAAAGATCTGTTGTCATCTGGGAAACAGATATCCCATAGCGGACGACAAGATCGTGAAGGTAACCGTAAACTTTCTGTAGTGATGACCTCAAGTTTTGGGCAACAAACCCTTGCTTAAGTAGTCTATTTGTAAGCAACCGAGATCTATCAAGGTAGTCACTGTATCGACAAGAGGCCCTTGAGTAGCAAACGAGTTGGGAGATGAAAACTCCATATGTCGGTGCTTTTGGAATGTTGCTACAAAGGAAAGGGAAGTTGACTACTGGGAAAGTGAAGTCATCGCGTTTGTCATATTGCCTAGTTTGTAGTGTACCTCTGTTGTCAATTTCAAGATGAAGGTCAAGGAACGAGGCTGACGTGAAAGTATCTGTAGTATTCTTAATTTCGAGCTCTTTTTGATTGATGAAGAAAATCACCAAAGCGAGGGTTGTTTAGTGATACGATATCATCTATATAACGGAAGCTGAAATTAAAAGAATGGGCCAGTTTTTATCTTTATTTTAAAGAAGCCCTTCGATGAATTCAGCTTCATATGAGTTGAGAAATAGATCGGCTTAAAGAGGTGCACAGTTTGTGCCCATTTGAATTCCGATAACCTGTTGAAAAACAAGTCCTCAAACCTGGACAAATATATTTAGAAATAACTCCTTAATTGTTCCCAAAAATGCAAAAAAAACCCCAAAAAACTTTTAATGTGAAAAGTAAGTTTGCAATAGAATAATTTTCAGTTCAAATTTACAAAAAAAAAAAAAAAACAACTAACTTTGGACGTTGTTATTTCCAATGTACAAAATAATCAATTGGGTGTAAAGCTTGTACCATAGGCTATCATCAATACCAATTAATTATAAATGGGAGGTCCCAGTCAACATTTAAAAGCAATGGGAAAAAAATAAATGAAAAAATAAAATAAAGATTTCGGAGATTGGTTCAAAATGGTGCCTTTTCACTCTTGCGAGCAGGTTATGCTCATGTTAACATGTTTTATTTTGACGAAAGGTTTTAAGCAAACTTAAATAAGTGAGTCTGGTTGGGAAGTTTTTGGGGCTGCACAGTTGGCTATTTCAGCCCATGAACTAATACAGTGGACACTGTCTAATCTGACACCTGACTTTTCCGACATCCTGCCACTTCCGACCAAATTTTATGGTCCCAAAATTTTCCTCTATTTTTCTTTGTTATTTATCACTGTGTATTCCGACACCTGTTAATTCCGTATTCCGACATTAAATAGCTGTCCAAGTACCTAAAATTGATGTCAATTACACCTTTGAAATCCGACATTGATCTTTAACCTCTTAAAAAAACATCGCTAATCATCTAATGTTTGTGTATTTCACACTCCAACGCCCACTCTTGTCAAGTTTTACATTGATTAATGAGGGTCTCTCCGGGATAATTATAGGTAAGTGTATTTTGTGAGTATGTTTTACCCTACATGTATTTAGTGAAAAAAACTGGCTTCAACACCAAAGTGTAAAAAACGTCTGTGGGATATGTCGCAGTCGCCATCTCCATCTCCAAAACGTGCTAGAAAGGATTTAACGTTGCAACAAAAATTGGATTTATTGTCGGATTCTGAAAAAATACCAAAATTGACCCAAAAGGATTTGAGTGAAAAATATGGAATTGGGAGGGCCACTGTGTCTGATATTCTTAAACGAAAGGATTATTACAGACAACAATTCTTTGAAAACTCCGAGTCTGGGAAAAAGCGATTTAGTGTAAGCTCGAAGTTTGGTGATCTGAACGAGCTACTCTTCAAATGGTTTTCTCAAGCAAGGGCAAAAAACATCCCAGTAAGTGGCCCAATTCTACAGGAAAAAGCATTAGAATATTCGAAGGAACTTGGCGTTGATGATTTTAAAGCCAGCAATGGATGGCTTGAAAGTTGGAAACATCGCTTTTCTATTAAACAGTTTAAGGTATGTGGCGAAAGCGGTGACGTTGATTTGGTTTCAGTTGACAATTTTAAAGCGAGAATACCTGATATAGTTGCGGAATATAGCCCTGCTGACGTTTTCAATTGCGATGAAACGGGGTTGTTTTTTCGCTCCCTACCGGACAGAACACTTGCCCGAAAGAAAATGACATGTAAAGGAGGCAAAATTGCAAAAGAACGATTAACGGTTATGTTATGTTGTAATGCACTTGGTACGGACAAATTAATGCCTGTTGTTATTGGCAAAGCTCGTAAACCAAGATGCTTTAAGAACATAGACGTGGACAAACTTCCTGTTACATGGAGATCAAATAAAAAGAGTTGGATGACTGAGGCAACTTTTACTGATTGGATTAAAACTGTTAATCGCCAGATGAAAATCCAAAATCGAAAAATTATTGTGTTTTTTGGATAATGCTACTTCTCATTCAAAGGAAATTGCATTAAGTAATGTAAAAATTCATTTTTACCACCAAACACAACGTCTAAATTACAGCCATTAGATCTAGGGATCATTCGCGCATTTAAAGCACGTTATCGCAGAAACATGCTCCGACATTTGATTTCAAACATTGAAAATTGTTTACACGCAACCGAACTCACAAAGAGAATATCCGTCTTGGATGCAATTTTTTGGATTAGTAAATCGTGAACAGACACAAAATCTGACACTATTCAGAAATGTTTTACTGACGCCGGATTTCCCATTGATTGCCTCGGTAGTCCCGACGAAGAAATTGATTCTGACGACGATGACATTCCATTAAACAGACTTAGAGTAATCCGTGACAAAATTGAAATTGATAACTTTGACTTAGTTACTGAGGTAGAAAGCGACATTCCTACAGAGGAAACATATGACGGTGATTTGGAGAATAAACTCTTAAAGGAATATATCGGGACGGAAAAAGAATGTTCTGAAGAAGTTGAGTCTGACGAGGACGACATTGCTAATGCTGAAAATATACTGGACAGACAAAAACATACACACAAATCACTGTTACAAGTACTATGTAAGGCAAAGAACATAGCCCTTGACCTTGGCGATTGGGACAATACTTGGACAAAATAAACTTAATGCATACGCCACTGAGCGCACAATTGTAAAACGGCAAATTATTGAACAAAAACAAGTAACACTCCATTCATTCATGCAACAATAATTTACGCACTTCTCCATACATGTACATATTTTTTTTTTGTGTATTCAATAAAGATATGTCTTTAAATACCCTTATTTATTTACAATACTATGTATAGAATGTTTCCAGTGTAATTACAGGTATGAATAGCTTTACAAAATCTTAAAAACCAAAAACCCTGAGTATTCCGACAAGCTGTCAAATCCGACATTTTCTTGTGGTCCCTTGCTGTGTCCGATTAGGCAGGTTTCACTGTAGTTGTATCTCGTAGAAATATTAAGTCATGAGCCAGATTAATTATTTTCTGAAATAAATTTCATATGTTTGTGTATTTGTGAGGATGTTTAGAATATGAAACTTTGATTAAAGTGAAATATTTGGTATGCTTCATTTTGTGCTTTTGATTTCTTGTGAAAACCGATATACAATTATGCCTCTCAAACTGATTTACTTGATTAGTTGAGATCAGCTTCTTGACAAGCCTTGGTGAAGGGGTACGACGTTATGGAAATACTCTGCACATTTATTTGTAAATCGTACACCGAGACAATTCAAGTGATACATTAGATTATTCGATGACGAAGATTAAAAAAATATTACGAGCATTTTAATTGCTTTTGATTAATTAATTGTATACTTACAGTGTTGAGAGTCGAGATGAATTATGAAATATGTCTGCAGGTAGACTCACTAGCATGTTTTCAGCAAGGTTTCTGTTTTAATAAATAAAAATGAATATGAAACTTATCATTTTGCTTAAACTTATCATTTTGCTTTGATTAGATTTAGATTGAAGAGACATAAATTGTCGACATAACGATCTACAAAAACTTAAATTATAGAAACGTTGATATTTAGTTATTCACTGACAGATAACGAAGCTAAATATTCTATCTTGATTTTAAGTCTGATCTCGAGTGAATATATATATCCTTATTTTTTTTAATTTAATAACTCCGTAATGCAAAGCTTTGTCTTCTTTTGATGTCTGACATCTGTGGACTACACTTCAATTTGCCACTTCCAAATTCTAGAATTTGAAATTAGAATTACGTCGGTTAGAAAACTGACAACAAACCATTTAAAGGAAAATATTGCTTTACTCGATTTGAGATTCAATCAATTGAAAAGTAAGTGAGAACAAAACCCTAAGTCTAAAACAAATATCAGAAGACAACGGCAAATCGGAAAAACATTTACTCCATATCCTTTTGTAAAATAACACGAGTAAAAGAAAAGAAAAATGAAGACACATACTCATACAAAAATGAACAACAGGGACACAAGTGAAAATAAACATGGATGAGAACAGGTACACTGTTAGAGTAAGTTTCTCCAGCTTCATATAATACACCCGTTATGTTGAACATGTAAAATCCGGTCGTAAAGTCAAATTAGAAGCTTTTTACGGGAAAAAATCTGTTGTGGTTAGGGTAACAAACCTTGATGTCGACCGTAAAACTTCTGTAGGGAAGATTTCAAGTTATGGGCAGCATTCCTTTTTCCTCGATTAAGTAGCCTATTTGTTAGCAACCGGGCTTAATCAAGGAAGTCATTGTATCGAACATAGGCCAAGGAGTATCGAATGAGATGGAAATATAAACCCCATGTGACGGAGCTGTTGGAATGTTGAAGTTGATTATTGAAAAAGTGAAGTCATCATGTTTTACATAAACCTTAGTTGGAAGTCTACCTCTGTTGTCCATTGCAAGATAAAGGTCAAGGGATGAAGCTGATGAGAGTCCTTTGGACAGATAAGATGAAGAAAATCACCAAAGCAAGGGTTGTTCATTAACAAAATATCTGTATAACAGATGAGAAATACAATGGAAGGATTGGTCTATGACAAAGAAAGGAAATGGGGTAAATGTCAAGGAGACAACATCGCATCTCTAAGTTAAAACGACCCATAACAATGCATAGGTTAGGCATTACCGCACGGTCCTCAACACAGTGAGGAACCTCGCACCATATAGCTAGTTTTTTCACCTTTATTCTGGAGAAGTCCTGCGATGAATTCGACCTCATAAAAGTTGAGAAACAGAAGAGCTGGACAGTTTGTGTCCATTTAAATTCCGATGGTCTGTTAAAAAACGTCCTCCAAACTGGACACAGGAACTCTTAACATTTTAATCACTTCTTACAGTATATTTTTTCTCCAATTCGATGAATATTTCAGAAAGTAAGCTTGCTTTGTACCAATAACAATCTTTTATCTTCCTATATCTTTTGTTACCGTTCATACGAGCGGGAGAAACACATATGATTTAAATCTTTTAGTGGAGATTTAAATTGTTCGTAAGGAATGGTAATATAAAGTGTGGAGAAATCGAAAGTTTTAATAGAAGTTGTTAAGGGGGTTTCAATAAACACATTTCATTTACACAGCTTCTTGAAAAGCAAGTAATAAGCAGGAAAATGAAATTATTTTTTATTTTTATTTTATGCTAAATACACATTGCTTTTGTTTGTCTGAAACTCTAGATGAATATAAAAAAAGATTTTATAAAACTTTGTAGCATATTGATTGATGGTTCATGTAGCATATTGATTGATGATTCATCAAGTTACGTTCTGAAAAGTAAATAGTTGTGCAAATGTAATATAATAATATACTATGGTAGTTAAATAAGATAGGCTCAAAATGATATGCTATAATTTATATTTATTTCTGACTTTATAATGCTATACTTACATTATATCTTTAGAATAAAATATCCAATTGTAAAAACAATAAATAATCGAAGAAAAAATAAAAACAGCTGACAACAGCTGAAAAACTGAAGGTTCAAATGAGGTCCAAAAACGTAATTTCATCAAATTCTGCATAGATTTTAATTTCAAGACCATGGATGTGCCAATAAATTTTGTCTTTCCTTTTTTATACATCCTTGTACAATCACATTCCTATATTATTCAAAATTTATACCATTACAGAATAGGGCCTGTGAGTCTCGTTCAATTATATCGGAAGTTACATTTTTTCCAAAATATTGACGTTTCAAACAAAAACTGAACATCAGAATTCTTAGACGTCATATTTTGGTGGGAAATGTTTTGAATTCTTAGGGGTCACGTGACGAGACTTACAGACCAAATTTTTGATATCATACTTACAACACTAATAGGTTAGAAAGCCTATCGAATATACCTAAAGGCAGGGTTACCAGATCGTTTCCAATTATGCTTCTGTAAATATGCAATTTAGTTGAAAACATCATTAATATCACGAGCAAATTTCTCGCGGTTATTTATCGACAACTTCTTTACGGGAATATTAGTCTCTGAAATTAATAATTAAAACAGAAACTGTAACCTTTTTGTTTTGAAAATTTTTTTAATATAAAAAATGTAAGCAAAAGTCTGAATTTAATGTTTGACCGGATTAAATATCACTGTCCCGAAACTGGTATTTTTAACTCTCAGAAACCAACACATTGTTTATTCAAAAATAGTATTTAACTCTCTCAAAAACCAACACATAGTTCATTCAAACGTAAGAAATGGTTGTATGGCAGAGCAGACTATGAAAAATATAAACGATTTCTATCTGACATTGATGGGCAACGTACGTTTTTCCTCCGACCATATAGACAAGATTTTTTTGGACTTTTTAGAAGCCATCTTTGGTGCAGCTGGAAAACAGATTCCCAACATAGTGGTTATAACGATTCCTAAGACGGACCCAAGATGGCTGACACCTCAAATTCTTTTGGCAAGGCATCGGACGATGACAAAGAAATTAATAGTTTTCTATCTGGGATATGTCAACGCGTTGTGCTTAAAGAATCCTTTTTCCTGAATGGAAACCGATGAAACCGTTGAAAACTGCAAGAAGTACTTAGTCACAAACACCTTTGCTTACTAGTATCCTTTCTGACGACAGATTATAGTACCAACATATTGACCATATCGTTAAGAAGGCCTTCTCTGGAGTCAATGCCTAGCGACGTTTGCGTATAACACTTGATAGATTACCTTTGCAAAAATGTATTTCTCACAAAAAAGATAAACTAGTTCCGGTTTTCAGGGGTACAAGAACTTCTTGTCTTGTCTGAATTTAATGTTTGACCGGATTAAATATCACTGTCCCGAAACTGGTATATTTAACTCTCAGAAAACAGATCTTTTTTTAAAATGTTGAACCCTCTTGTACAAGACGGAAAATTACCAAGCAACTCATTTTGACGTCATTGACGTCGCCTTGGAACGTCGAATGTCGTATATCGACTAGTTAATTTGTGGTTTTAAATGTGAGAAATATAATCAAACACCGTTGAAATTGAAAGATTTAGAAATCCCAGACACCCCTGTGTAAGATTTCAATGGTTCTCTGACTTGGCAAACCCCGTCAGAGAAGTATTGAAATCTTACCCTTTGGTGTCTGATATTCCGTGATCTTGCCCTTTCACTGGTGGTAGATTTTTATATTATCCTTCATAAGACCAATTCTAGAATAGGACAACATCGTTAAGAACACTGGGACTCAAAAACTAAGTTATAAAATTGAAAGTGTTCAGAAAGAAGCATTAAGAATCGTGACTGGCAGAATAAGGTTAACTTCACTCGATAATTTATATGAAGAGACGGGATGGGATACATTATCTGATAGTAGAAAAAATATAAACTCGTTATGATGTATAACATGTTAAAAAAACAAACAAACAAACTCCAGAGTATTATATTCAAATTACTTCTTGCCCTCAGCAATTAAGGTGTGGAAAAACCTGCCAGCAAATATTAGAAATTCATCTTCATTTAAATAGTTTTATTGGACGTTTAAATGTCATTTATAACAACCGTCCGTCCGTCATACTGTAACACGGTAAGTAGAATTGGTCAATTCTTAGACTCAAGATTGCGCATGATTGAGCACCCATTCAGCCGAAATCTGGTCGACAGTCCTACTTTTCATGCTGTCATCTAGGGACCAACACTCATTTCTTTCTGCATTGTCATAAATATGCAAATTTTCGTCAAACAACAATTTTTACTTTGAATTTAAGCCCAACCTAATTTGAAACTGCTTCTTTTTGGATCCGATGCTCTTGCACGAGAACAAAATACAGAGTTGTTTCTGAAGGTACAATATTTTATCCCTAAAAGTAGACGTTTTTTTTATTTCTATGATGTATTGTTTTGTTCTGAATAAGTATTTTCATAACTCTTCGATTTTTGTATAGTAAATTTAATTCATTATGTATTTATATCAGCAATCATACCTATATCTCTTAACTTATTCCTTGTTAAATATGTCTAATTACAGGAGACAGATTGATATAAGCTTAAACTTGTTTCCGAATCAATGTCTCGAGCAGCAATTGTATCTATGGATTTCATGTATATGTATTACATTCAGTAAAATAAGTTTGTAAATGGGGGTAATAATAAGATTACCGAACACAGTTTTGAAGACCCGAAGTCAGTGAGACAAAAAGACAAATCAGGTGCAAACCACCGGAAAAATTGTCGACGACAGTTTTCCTGACTTGGTTCAGACATTTCAACAGGAATGGTGGGTTAACTCCATCATAACATTAAACGTAACATATTTTTCCTTTCGCTATATACTCACAGTAATTCTAGTCGAGAAAGGTTACCAAATATCTTCACAGGAAGACTGGATAACATGTTTTTTCGTAGATATCTGTAAAAGATAACTAATAATTCTTATTTCATTTCACCTACTCACTTTGTGTGTAGTTTTGTTAGAGGTGGTTATGTTTTGCACGCTGAAATATCATTGTTTTAGGCTTTCAGAAAATATTTGTTTTTGTTGGGATGCACTATAAAATACTGAAAAAATACGTATATATAATTTCTAAAACAGCTTAATTGATAACACCCGAAAGTCACAAAAATTAGAGAAATATAGTTCCTTGTTGACATATCGAGGTTCTAACTGAAACCGTTCTCGCAGTCTAGATCGAGATTAATATATGGGGTTTTCGTCGAGACTGAACTCTCAATTGACACACCTAGTGAAACCCCTAATGGTGTCAACGAGAAACCTTCTAAATACATGGTGGGTTTCACCGAAAAGCAATAGTTTATTTAAACCAATCACGACACCAGGTTTAACATCGTGTCAAATCCTTAATCTAGTCAAAGTTGAATTTTCTACAGATTTCCCTACTGTTTGTCGGAAGGACAACTTGCACGTCTATTTCTGTTTTTAAGTTCACTTTCTCGTCAATTGACAAGCCTATTTTAACTATTTCTTATAAAAAAATATCACTTTACTATTATGTTAAAAGGCCAGAATGGGACTTCCGAGTTCTAACTCCTTACCATGTTGCTATCCGGATAGGCAACGGACATTGACATTTATATACAATACTTACGATCTGATTCATCTTATCATAAATTGGACTAAAGTTTCATACATGTAATGTTATTCTTAGCCTATAAAAAATCGAGTGATTGAAAAAAGGAATAGTTTTTTAAGTCCTTTATCTATAATACTTTAGCTTTTATTTAAGCCGAGAATGCGCTCAATAAGAAATAAAAGGGTCAATATTTAGCCGAAAATTGAAAATATTTGCTCCTACTGACTTCTAACTTCTTACATTTAACTTCTTACTAATTACTACTAACTTCTTATTACCCATACCTCACAGTAACTTCGGTATTTTGTTATTTAATGTATATTTTTCCAAACCCAATTGCCTTTTCAATCGTTTTTTTCTTTTCTTACCCCTACGCAGGATATCTACAAAATTGCAAGGTTCGGAAATATTTTTTATTTGCTGCATGTTTGACGTTTGAAGGGAGCTATTTAACATCAACTTTGCACATGTTACCAATACTGGATTTTCATTTGCTATAGTAGAGGCGAATTATGAATTCCTTTTGTGAGAAATAACAAAACACCACATTCACCGTAAATTCGCACACGTACACCCCCTACATCACATGTCTCCCCAGCGCACAACAAACCAAAACATTTGGAAAATTCATATACCGAAATTGTTTAGAATTTGACAGAGAACAAAACACCCATAGAAATCAAAAAGGAAACCCAAAATTAGCCAAGGACATATTCATGCGATAGGGAGATCCTCCTCAGTTTTTAACCAAAATTTATGTTATGATTTATGTTATAGTTTTGTTTGTCCTTTTCAGTATGACAAGAATCTGGCAAACCCGTGACTTCCTGTTTCATTTTCAAGAAGGTGCTAACGAATTTGGTAAAAAGTCCAACAATCTTTAACGTCGGGTGGTACTGTTCCGTAATTTAGGTTGTGGTCAATTCCCATTTCTCGTCTAGGTGATGACATGACGTGTGCTGCTTGAATTTGCCAAATGTCCTACAAAACGAAATCTATGACGTCTTATTAACTTTTGCCGGCAGCACAGGAATATAGAGTCTTCTTGATGGCAATACTTTACATTTGATGGGTCCTTCTTATTGCCTAAAATATTCGAAATTGTTGGTGATATTGGTTGGATTTGCCACAGGTATCTTGTCGGTTTTATTTCCGAAGGTGTACAGTGAGTTTACGTGATAGAAATCAATGATGACCGTTATGTGCATTTTTGCACATGGTAAACGCTCTGGCACGTCCTCTATAAAAGACTGACACGGCTTCAAATCTTTGAAGTTCGATATATACTGAAAAGCTCTTCCAAATATCTTTCAAGGAACTTTGTTCGTCGATATTTATACAACGCTTAGACTCGAATGATATTGTGGCTGGTTAGTACCGTTGTCCGTACTGGACAACGCCGCCTTTGCGTATTGCATACCTATAGGAAACATTTCAAAAGATTAGAGATCAAATATAGTTTTGGTCAAATACTACTGTTGAAACGTTTCATACCAACGTGACCAAACTTCCAATAGCACCCTACTAATAATCTCAGGAAAAATGAATTATTTCATTCCTTAAGATACGATCATAGTGTATATATATATATATATATATATATATATATATT
>MJUU01026071.1:64293-169811 GCA_002080025.1 Modiolus philippinarum
TCAGTGTCTTAAACACGCTAAAATATAATTGCGATTGATGATTACATAACTCAACAATACATCGAATGTTAAAAATATTGAAATCCTGTATACTGTGGTCTGACAACCTGAAGTGTTGACTCACGGGCAGAAGTGGCTTTTTACTAAGGTCACTTCGGTGTCCATTTAGACGTTTGTGGAATGGTTGCTTTGACTCGCCCACGTATTGGAGATTACAAACGTTACTCTGTAGCAAATAAATAATATTTGTGCTTTTGCAATTTGAAGTGCAAAATATTTTGTACCTTTTTGTAGTAACCTGACTGGTAAACGAGGACGAGGTTTGCATATGTCTACAACATTTGCAGCGCCTGTCTCCACAAGGGTGACTGTTCCCTGTGGTACTGGTAGTATTAGACACTTCTGCTCGTACCAACAAGTTCCTTAGGCTGTCTGGTTGTTTAAATGCAACACAAGGAGGCTCGGGAAAGACTTTTTTCCACAGATGTCCAGTGCTTACGAACGGTGTTAAAAGTGTTTTTCGGGGAGGGATGAAATGTTAGAATACAGGGCGTTCTTTTGTTTTTCTATTTTTCTTTGTACTTTAGCAAGGTGCTCCTTGTAATATTCAGGGCTTTGTGAAAACTTTTTTTGATGTTACTGTGTTTATACCCTCTTCGTTTAAGATTGTTTTTGAGTTGACCTAATCGTTTTTTCACGGACTCTTCCTTCGAACAGATTCGTTTTAT
Source organism: Modiolus philippinarum (assembly GCA_002080025.1). Classification (NCBI taxonomy): domain Eukaryota; kingdom Metazoa; phylum Mollusca; class Bivalvia; order Mytilida; family Modiolidae; genus Modiolus; species Modiolus philippinarum. The sequence goes on from MJUU01026071.1 coordinate 65,022, forward strand.
TCTGAGGGCTTGGCTGTATGGGATATTTTTAGTTACATGTGCAGGATGACAGCTGCTGGGCAAAAGGTATTGGTTTGTATCCGTGGGTTTGCAATATAAATCTGTGGACAGTTCACCTTCCGATAAAGAGCTGGTAGTATCAAGGAAGGAGATGGTAGTCTTCGATATTTCTTAAGTAAACTTGATAGATGGGTGCAAGTTGTGGGCATGTGAGATAAAGTTTTGTAATTTTTCATCACTCTTAGTCCATTTCATGTCCACATCATCTATAAATCTATACCAAGAAAGCGGTTTTTCGATAGATTATTCGAGATGTTGGTTTTCGAATTTGCCCATAAATATATTAGCATAGGATGGAGCCATTTTGGTGCCCCTAGCAGTTCCATTTATTTGTAAATAGTGTTCGCCATTGAAAGTAAAATTGTTCTTTTTAAGAACCATTGTAAGCATGGTAACAAGACATTCTGTGGGTAGAATTTTGACCGGGCGAGATTCCCAAACTTCTTTGCAAGCTTCGATTCCATCAGAGTGAGGGATGTTAGTATAAAGGGAGGTGACATCCATAGTGACCAGTGTGGTGTTAGGTGGTACAGGATTCAAGTCCGCCATTTTTTTTGTTAATAGTCAATGGTATCTTTGATGAATGATGGGAGATTCTCAACATGTTGACGGATATGGAAATCTACATATTCAGACCATTTTTTCAGTAGGATGACCATTAGCAGAGACGATGGGTCTTCCTGGGTTGTTAGGTTTATGAATCTTTGGAAGTAAATGAAATCTACAAGGTTTTGGATCCTCTGGAATTAAGTATTGTAGTGTTTTTTCATCGATGTGCCCCTTCTCGAACATGTTTTTAAGTTCATATGTTATTTTATCACTATACTGTTTAGTGGGGTCATTGCTTAATTTTAAATAAAAACGGTCATCGCTAAGCTGGCGGTCGGCTTCTTGAAGATATGAGCATTTGTCCATTACAACAACAGCACCACAATTGTCTGCCGGCTTTATGACAATTTCTTCGTTAGATCTCAATTTACGTAGAGCAGTATGTTCCCCTGGCTTGAGATTGTCAAAACTGTCAGTGTGTAATTTGACAGTGTGCAATATGTCATCTTTTAAGTTGTCTATGAAAGATTCCAAGTGGCATTTTTACTGGGTTTTGGGATCCATTTGCTTTTTTCAACAAATTTTTCTTGACAATCGTCATCTGCATTTAAATAATCAGACAGCCTAAGGAACTTGTTGGTACGGGCAGAAGTGTCTAATACTACCAGTACCACAGGCAACTGTCACCCTTGTGGAGACAGACGCTGCAAATGTTGTAGACATATGTAAACCTCGTCCTTGTTTACCAGTCAGGTTACTACAAAAAGGTACAAAATATTTTGCACTTCAAATTGCAAAAGCACAAATATTTTTTATTTGCTACAGTGTAACGTTTGTAATTTCCAATACCTGGGCGAGTCAAAGCAACCATTCCACAAACGTCTGAATGGACACCGAAGTGACCTTAGTAAAAAGCCACTTCTGCCCGTGAGTCAACACTTCAGGTTGTCAGACCACAGTATCGAGGATTTCAATAGAATAAAAATCCTCATCATTGAACAGAACGGCCAATGGAGTGATTTCCAACGTGAAGACCGAGAAAGATTTTGAATTATAGAACTCCGGGTTTTACATCCCGACGGAATAAATAGAAAACAATAGACATATAAAGTCAACTAACGGTGTATCTTCGAGTTCTAATATATCTTATACTTAGTCATAGTTTTATTTATTTATTATACTTTTTTTTCATTTCTAAAGTTGAGACTATCTATTTGTCTTATTTAATTGAACTGTAAGATGTTTCATTCAAACTTGTATGTAAAAAATATTTGACGTTATGTGTACACTTAGAATTATAAAGCTATATTTTCTGTTTACCTGTGTGAAAGAAAAATATTTTTGACATTCGATGTTTTGTTGAGTTATGTAATCGTCAGTTGCAATTATATTTTAGCGTGTTTAAGACACTGATGAAAGTCATTTGTTGGCTGAACATTTTGTCACATTATTTGTAACAACTTTTACATAATTTATCGATATCGTTGCACAATCTTCTAGACTTACATATATATCAAATTTAATTAAATGAAAACATAAAACATAACTGCTTGTGAAGCTGTATGGAATATCTGAAAGGACAAATGCCTCGGACCAAATGTTTTTTTTACAAATTCTTAACTACATAATTTGCACAGGTAGGCCCCGTTTTGCCTATGTTTGGAGTTAACCGTGCATATATTAATACTGTCTTTACTAATAATTGATTATAATTATAGTCAATAAACTAGATTTGCAATTACAACCAAAAGCTGATGTCGCCCCTGGCAGCTAATTTGATGATTCCATCTTGTTTGCAGTGTCAAAGTCTAAAATAAATTTTGTTGAAATCCGATAAATTTGAATTTTGACATAACTTGGTAGCCATGTTGGAAATGCCGGCCATATAGAATTTTGTTTGTGGTATGCGCATCTTTTTATGATGATCCAAATTTTGCCAAATATGAATGAATTGTAATAAGGCTTGATTGGGATTCTGTAATTTTTCATTCAAATCGGACAAATTTAAAGTGTCGACGTAACTCGGCTGCCATTTTGAAAATGTTTTTGGTTGCATGCACATTTCCTTAAGGTGAACCATCTTTTTAATAAATATGAATGAATTCTGTCAAGGTAACTTTGAGAAAAGCCTGGACAAAAATCGGTGGAAGAAAGACAGAAAGAAAAAATGCGTAATAATAATGACAAAGAAACGGATCAAAAATATTATGTCGTCACGACTACGTCTGGGACGACATAATTAATAGATTTTGTTACCACTCATGATGACAGATCCTGCAGATTTAATGATTTAAAAATTAATGACTATAAATTTTCATTCACTTACAGTTGTTTCAGTGCATATAACTTGTCAAATAATCCCACTTGTAGTCTTGATAACATATTCTCTGATAAGTCTCTAAACAAAAAATATGACTTATTTACATTTTGCTGCATACAATGCGAGACAATAGATTATCCATTTGCTTTACCTTTACGTCTTTCTTATAAAATGTTAAATGACAAAATTTTAGGGTTAAACACTTGTTTGAAAGAATGTGTATCCTTTGCCTTTTTCGTGTTTTCAGCGAAATGTGTATTTACACGAAATGTTACTTTTTCGTTACTAGTCAACGAATAATGATTTATGAACAAAGGAAACATTCGAAACAGTCTGAATAAGTATGTAACACCATATTGTGGTAAACCTCCTCAATTTACTTTTCTTTAATCTTTTTGTGTTACACTAGCAGATATGTTATAATCTTGTTTGACCATTTTGATCTAATATCATGATCTCAACAGTCTTAACGCAATTTTGTTAAGACTGTGGAAGATTTTCAGTTTATTTTCAAGATAATGATTTCAAGGACGGTTAAAAAGTGTTAAGAAAGTTTAAGATCAAATAAGATCAACTTGTGCAGGGACGATCAAGAAGAGTTAAGCTTGTTTGCATAAAAAAGATCTTTGATCGTGACAAACTTAAGTCATCCTGATCGCTTTTGAACTCAGTTACATGTATCTCGTTTGATCTTGATAAACAGAACAGGTCTTGTTCGTTCATAAAAGCAATTATCTTAAAATACGGTTGAATTTCTTCCGTTAATGGTTATTTCCAGTGTGAAGCGACCGAAGTAAGACGAGCTCACTTGCACTCGTCTCAACTCGGTAGTTGGCCAGTCAGAATTGTTTATTTTATGATTCAATGGAAATATCAACTTAGTAGTAAGTCTTCCAGGGAAGACATGTGTCGCCTCCGTAATTACGCAGAAAGATGTTCTAAGTTCCGTCAAACAGGAAGTTTGCATGCAAGAGATCCCAGACCCTCTTACACAGTATAGGTCACCATACTGATACTCCAAGCCAAAATGCAGAAGGCAGAGACTATGTGGTTCCTGAGAAAAACGTGACAGAAAAATATTCTAAGTTCCGTCAAACAGGAAGTGGTTATGTGAGAGATCCAAAACTCTATTACACAGTATAGGTCCTCATACTGACACTCCATGCTTAATTTCAGAAAGCTGGGATATGTAGTTCCTGAGGAAAATGTGACAGAAATTTTTTTGTGACGCCCATCTAAAAAAAATATTACAAGTTTCGTCAAACAGGAAGTGGGTATGCAAGAGATCCATAACTCTATTACACTGTTAAGGTCTCCATACTGATACTCCATGATAAATTTCAGAAGGCTTGGGTATGTGGTACTGTAACAGAAATTTTTTGTGACCCTGATAAGTAAAAAATTAAGTTCCGTCAAACAGGAAGTAGGCATGGGAGAGATCCCAAACTCTATTACACAGTGAAGGTCCCCATTCTGATACTCAATATTGAATTGCAGAAAGCTTGGATTTATGGTACCTGAGAAAAATGTGACAGAATTTTTTAAGACGCAAAAAATACTCTAAGTTCCGTCAAACAGGAAATGGGCATACGAGGGATTCAAAACTCTATTACAAGGTATAGGTCCCCGTACTTATACTCCAGGCCAAATTGCAGAAAGCTCGGATACATGGTTCCTGAGAAAAGTGTGACAGAAATTTTTCGTGACGCCGACGCGGACGACGACGACGCAAGACGACGGATAGTGATCCCTATATGTTGCCACTGTGTGAACGCAGGCGACACAATGACGAAACATCACAGAAAACGTAACGACACAGTGGAAAGAATATTAAAAGGGGCAGGTACTTTGCTTCTCCACTAAAGGTTAGAGGACATAGAAAATCATATTTTACGGAAGAAATAGCTACTTACATTCGATCAAAATCAAAGATCGGTATATCTTTCCCTCATGTACGAAATTCGTTATTCTGTCGTTTTGCCGAGCTTCACTCGAAATAAAGGCGGCATTTTTAAAATTCATGAAAGATACTCCGATCTTTGATCTGTTCTTATTTAAGAACCTATTAATCTGACACCGTCTTAACAAAAATTGTGTTAAGCCTGTCAAGATCGTATTAAGAACTTAATTACCAAACAAGATCACAACAAGTCTAGTGTTGATTGAAATAAATAGCAAACAGCTATGATAATGAATTATTATAACCTATAAGATCTAAATTACCAAACAAGATCATAACAAGTCTGGTATTGATTGAAATAAATAGCAAACAGCTATGATAATAAATTATTATAATTTATAAGATCTAAATTACCAAACAAGATCATAACAAGTCTGGTATTGATTGAAAGAAATAGCAAACAGCTATGATAATAAATTATTATAACTTATAAAATCTAAATTACCAAACAAGATCATAACACGTCTGGTATTGATTGAAAGAAATAGCAAACAGCTATGATAATAAATTATTATAACTTAGCAACTGTAGTCCGTTTACAAAATCATTTGCAATAGACCAAACATTAAGGCCAATGTTATAAAAAAAAAATTAAATACGGAATAGAAATGAGAAGGGAATTTCAATAAAAAAACAAAATGTAACAAAAAGGGAAAAAATAGAGAAAAGGAAGAAAAAATAATACATTTAAATTATATTGAACAGTTTGAATTTTTTTGGTTGATTTAAATAATTTCAACTTTATTCAATAACTTTGGAAATCTTGAGAAGGCTCAAGTTGCCATTGCCAATTAATATTGTTTCACTTTTAAGATAAATCTTTCTAAAAGCTGAAATCAGATATATCTCAATGAATTTGATAATTTTGACATTAAAGAAAAATGTGAATTGAATCTTCCTATTGTGCTCTTTAGTAGCACGAGGTGTCAGATACGATATTAAATAAATTCGATTGCTAATTTGATGATGGAGCTAAAACAAATCAATAAAATGAAATGAAAAGATAGATGCATGCTGAAATAGACCCAGAATCACCGAAAAATACACGGAGGAAGAAGTGATGAAAATGGCAGAGTTTCTGATTGAATATATTTGTCCAGTTTGGAGGATTTGTTTTTCAACAGACCATCGGATTTCTAATAGGCACAAACTGTGCACCTCTTATAGTTGATCTGTTTCTCCACTCTTATGAAGCAGAATTCATTGAGGGGCTTCTTCAAAATAAAGACAAAAAACTGGCCCAGTCCTTTAATTTCATAGATGATATTTTGTCACTAAACAACTGTCGCTTTGGTGATTTTTTTTCATCTGATGTATCCAAAAGAGCTTGACAGTAAGGATACTACAGATACTTCGACATCGGCCTCGTTCCTTGACCTTCATCTTGAAATTGAAAAAAGAGGTACATTACAAACTAGGTTGTATGATAAACGCGATGACCTCACTCTTCCAATAGTAAACTTCTCTTTTCTTTGTGGCAACATTTCAAAAGCACCAGCATATGGACTTTACATCTCACAACTCATTCGCTATTCAAGGGCTTGTTTCGATACAGCAACTTCCTTGATAGAGCCCAGTTGCTTATAAATAGACTACTAAAGCAAGGGTACGTTACCAAAAACTTAAAGTCATCACTACAGAAGTTTTACGGCCGACATCACGATCTTGTCGATCGTTACGGAGTATATGATTCCCAGATGACAACAGATCTTTCCCTCTACAACTAAAGTTTGTTTTCACTCTATCGGATTTGACTTTACTACCGGATTTGACATGTTAACCTCGGCGGGTGTCTTATAAGAAGCAGGAGATGCTTACTTTACCGGTACAACTGATATCAACTATGTTTTTTATTGGGTCCATGTTGTTCATCTGTATGTGTGTCTGCGTATTTCTTTCTTGTCCCGTACTCAAGTATCGTCCTTGTTTCTTAGTGTTTCCGATGTTGCCTTTGTCTATGGATTGTTCGTTCTTTGACTGACGGTTCGGTTCTAACTTACTATACCACAAAAATGCACAAACAAGACCTTATTGTAAAAAACACGGAAGCAACATCATGTGTTCCGTAAGGTAAAGCAGACGGCACCCGTCACTGTGTAAAAGAATCCATCAAGTCAAAACCGGCAATGTCAAATCCTTGAGGACGTGGAATTTTGCTGAAAATGTCCAATCTTTTTAACAGTACATGTAACAGTAACGAACATACCATGAAATATTGTAGATATAGGTATATTATTAAGAAATGGGGAAAATAACAAAATTTCCGAAAAGTGGTCCATGAGACAAATAACTTCCTTTAAATTTATTTTCTGCACATGCGCATTTCGACAATTTATATCTCATCAGTGCAGATAAAACAATAAAATTTAAAAGTCCATTAAGTGACAACGTGTAAAAGCTGATGGAGACAAATAACCAAAAGGATCCAAGTAGAAAAGCCAAAATTCAGCTTAGAACAGAGCCATGCATGAGGGAGATACTCCTTAGTTTTAAATTGTTAAATTTAAATATTGCAAATTTCAATATAATCGGTCCTCGGGCCAGCACCGGAGTACTGATTACTGGCTTGGTGAATACCCTCGGGGACCAACAGCCCACCAGCGGATTTCGACCGCAATGGTCCTGTCTTGGTAAAGGCATTGCAAAAGATATTGTGGGTTAAACCTGTTTTATGGCGCGTCAAACCTCTCTTCTATTGCGGAAGTATACAGTAGTAACGCAACAGCAATTGCTATTGAAAGGTCGTAGACAGTTAAATAAATGACCATACCAGTACTAAGTAAAAAATCCTTACATCAGAGTTTTTGTATTTGTATTTGTAGAGACTTTGTCTGATGTGCGTTTACTCCATATCCCTTCATTTATTATTTAAGACTGGGGTTTGTCTATCCTGCAGTGTGAGGTCCGTAAAAAGATTCCCTGGGCGAGAGATGTATGCTCTTTATACATTTCAGTTATGGAGAACTTATTCTTGAGAGAATTTCTTATATGGATACAACATCATACTTTCAAATTTTAGCATTTTTTAAATTTTTATAATTTCAAAATGTTATTCTGCACCTATTTACTGTACTCACATCTCATAAATTTTATTATGCAAACTTTTCTTACGATTGACTCGATGAGCGCCCTGTGGTTGTTTATGTGTTGTGATTGTCTTCTTTGTTTGTTTTTTATCGGACAACTTATGACAGCGATTGTAAACACTTTGCCAGTTAATTTTATGTTTGTTGACGATCTCGCATCTATGTCATGAAAAAGATTAATATAGCTTTGTTCGACATCTAGGAAAGAATTCCGCTCAAACCGGTGCTAGGGGCCGTCTTTTGATTTTCTGTACGTATGAGAAAAGCTCATTGTTGAATGCATCATGGTGACTTCAAGATGAAGAACGACAATAAAAGCGTTGTTCCATTGCTTGGTTTTACCATGTATTTGAAGAGACTGTGTCTCATGCGCGTTTATTCCATATCCCTTCAATTATTATTTCGGACCGTACCTTAAAAGAAAGGTTTAAAATTTGGAAGTTCAAAATAATCACGTCTGTCAGAAAGCTTAAATTTCATTTGGTGTAGTGCACTTAATTACAATATTAATTTTGAAAACACATGATTACATTACGTTAGCATTTCGTGGTTTCCGAATTTTAACGTAATTTAAATGTCATGGGTAATTTAAAAATCTACTGTCACAGTAATTAAAGTAATTTTTAAATAAATAACTAATGTTTTGCATTAAAAGCTAAATTGATTTTCAAAATGGAGGGTGATAACTTTTTTCCTCCTGGTTTTTTTTACTCTTGACAAATCTGCTCTGTAATTTCGTTATTACCCCATTTTCAAATAAAAGTAATCACCGGAGTGTTCAAAACCCGACAACTGTGATTTTTTTTAAATTCTGAAATTTTAGAGATGACAAATGAAATGAATTATTTCCTCCTGTACACCATTCATTTGTTGTTTTGTTAACAAAACAATAAACATTCAAAGAAGAGAATTTTAATGTAAATTATCAGAATATTGCATTAAAAAAGTTATCATTGCAAATTAATATAGTAGAACCTCGATGGCCCGAACTGCAAAAGCTCGAACACAATGGATATCTCAATCCCATTATCTGGTCCCTTATTTCAAGTTTGACAAAGTTCGATCTCGATACCTCTAGCTCAAATTGTTTTCATCGGTCCCTTGGATGTTCGACTGTACATCGTAATGCATGTCATTGCATGGAGTTTGGTTATGTTACATATTTAGATAATCAAGGCATGTAATGCAAAGAGAAAGAATGGCATGGCCATATGTCATGTATTATTTTGATTTACAAGTCAGGTATTATTGTTACACATTAGCCTTACTTCAACAGCATATATACACAGAAGTTTTAATTGAACTAATCTCTGTCGTGTATCACTAAGATACAAGAAAAAAAAATAGAAAAAAAAATGAAATAAAAAAAAAAAAAATAAATAAAAATAAAAAAAAAATAAAAATTAAAAAAGATGAAGAAATAAGATTAAATTTATATGATACTTTTTTGTAACCAAAATGTTTGTTTGATCAGTCAGTTGAAATAAACCTCAGAAGTGTTGTGATATCCTTTTGTCATTAAGTTCTTTAAGTATCGTGGAGAGTTATAAACAACTAACGATAAAAATGTTATTAAAAAACTTTTGTGAAAAGAGTAGGGCATTCAAGTTTCTGTTCTGTGACGCAACGCCTTTTTTGTGTAAAAATGCAACTTTCGGGCAACTTATATGTAACAAACATATTGTTAAATTGATTTTAAACCAAACATAAGATTTGAGATATCTAGACAAAGATGTAGAAATACAAAATTTCCAATTGAAACAGGTCGCTGGAACAACGTTCCACGAGTAGAACGTATTTTAAATCTTTTTGATGATGCATTAGTTTATAATGAGTTCCATAATATATGTTTTTAGTAATTGTGATTGTAAAAGCTCTTTGCCAGTTTAATTCATGTTACCTTTGTTTACGATCCTGCATCATACATGGATATAGCGTTATTTGACATTTAGCAAAGAATTCCGCTTAAACAGGTGTTATAGGCCGTCTTGATTTTACTATGAGGTCATTGTTGAAGGCCAAATACAGCTGATTTCAAGGTGGAGAATAACAATAAAAACGTTGTTCCTTTGGTTGGATATACCACGTAGCTGTGAAGACTTTGTCTCATGTTCATTTACTCCATATAAAATCGTTCATTGTAATTCTTAGAAAGGAACGAAATAGTCAACTACGTACTAAGGTTGTTTTCTTGTTTACTCTGAAAATCCAAGTGAAGAAAAATTACAAGGATGACTTACATTTTGAAATGCTAAAAGTCTTTAATAATTTGGCCATTTTTCTTGAAAAAATTTAAGATGCCGTTTTAACTTACCCGATCAAAGAATATTAAATTAATCCCTTTTCATAATAAAAAAGTATCACAAAATATCTCCCCGTGGCAAATTCAATGTTTCATGGGGTTCGGAATAATATGCATGTACTTAAGTTAACGGTGTGTATCTACTAGTTTTTTTTTAATTATGATGAATTATGTATTTTCGTCATCTATTAATTGAAACTATGTATTATATTTCAAATAATTTATATATTGAAACTATGTGTATTATATTATTGATTTATTTTGTTCAAATTGCCATCGGAAAATTATTGTAATAAAAGCTTTTGGTTGTAGTCCTGGTACTGATTAGAGTAGAATAAAACCTTGATATCTTGAAAATAGTTTCAAAAATAAAAGAATCAATATTTACATTCATACATTGATAAGCTATTTGTACACTTACAGTTTTGTGAGTTTACCTAAGTTATCAAACACCCCTACAGGTAAACGTGATAGCTTGTTCTTTGTTATGTACCTGTTAAATAAGACAAAAAGACAATATAGGTATCTAATGTATCTGAGGTACCACTTTTTTGGATGAACGAATTACACAGTTTTTTGTCCGTATACCATTTCAATACTCTGTGTAAATAATTCCGTTGGGTAATGTGTTTTTGTCCTTTGGGTGGTTTTAACTCTATTTGCCCTTTATTTCTACACTAAAGTTTCCTCATATTGTCATAGCATTGTAACTTTTGACATTTTGACACTTTGACATTTTCCATGATTGAATCACTCACAGTGTGAAGGGTGCTGTTAACAGAGCAGGACATGCGTACCCTTCCGGAGCACCTGATGTCACTCTCAGTTTCACTGGAGTTCACACTGTGAGTGCCTTTGTTCTGAACGTTGTAATTTCTCTTTCTGTATCTGTCTAACGTCATTGTTTTTGTGTCTAACGTCGTTGTTTTCTGTGTTCTTGTTTTTGCCCTGTCTTTGGACTTCGATTTTTGTGAATTTCACCCCTTTGTTCCTTTGGTATTCTACTGCCGTTGATTGATACTGTTTTTTGCGCTTGATTCGAATTTTGAACAATGATTTTGGCACTTAGGTGATAAGAAGATTCTTTTAAGCACATTTCATTATTCCAAACAATCTTATGATTTTGCTTTAAGTATCTCGTCAGTGTACTAATCTCAAGGTAGATACTTGTAATTAAGCATTACTTCATTTATAATATACAAGTTTTTGCACGTTGTTTCTTGCATATTTCTTCTGGTTTTTTTGTCAAAGTTTTATTATTGAGTTCTTTCTATTTCATTTTTATTTTGGCCGGGTGAGTAAGGTAGTTAGTTTACCTATACAGTCACTGTAGCGCTTATTCTCTCCGTTATAAATTGCGACAGCTTTGTGAAGCACGAAAAACATGATTTGCATCCATATTTGATAAGGTATGTCAGTTACCCGTCCAATGTCGGTGGCTCTCTGGGTTCTACTACTTTCTCCACCACTAAATCGACCGACACTCAGCACCATGCTAACAATCATTTCTATTTTACATTTCATATTTTCATTTAAGATCATTTGAAAAAAATCATATTGCATATTTTAAAATGAAAATGTTCTTTGCTAGAGTAAGTGAACCGCCAATTCAAAAGGAACAATCCGAGGACAACGGAAACGTCGGAAAAAACAAAGAAACAAAGACATAACATGAATAAGGCACAGAAAACAAAAAGAAGACACATATACAAAAATGAACAACACGGACACAATAAAAACCATGGGTGAGATCAAGTGTATTGGTAGAGTAAGCATCTCTTGCTTCTTATAAGACACCCGCTGTGTTGAACATGTCGACTCCGGTAGTAAAGTCAAATCCGGTAGACGAAAAACAAACTTTAGTGACAAAGAGAAAGATCTGTTGTCATATTGGAAACAGATATCCCATTGTGGTCCACAAGATCGTGATGTCGACCGTTAAACTTCTGTAATATTGACCTCAAGTTATGGGCAACATACCCTTGCTTAAGTAGCCTATTTGTACGCAACCGAGCTCTATCCAGGTAGTCACTGTATTGACCACAGGCCTTTGAGTAGCGAGTGAGTTGGGAGTTGTAAACTCCATATGTTGCTACAAAGAAAAGCGAAGTTGACTATTTGAAACGTGAAGTCATTGCGTTTGTCAATTTCAAGATGAAGGTCAAGGAACGAGGCTGATGCTTGTTCTCTGCCTATAACAATGTACTCGTATCTTCGTTCGCCGTTCTTACGGGAGAAACATCTATGAATTAAATCTTTCAGCCTTGATTTCACTTGTTCATGAGGAATGGTAGTATAAAGTGTGGAGAAGTCAAAAGTTTAAATGCTGTTACAATGTGATAATGATCTCGATTTTAAGATGTCAAGCAGATCCTTAGAGCTTTTTAATATCCACATTTCATTTATGCCACTTATTGATTATCTTTTCCATCATCATTGTGATTTATATCTCATAACTCAAAATACGACTCATAAACAATTTAAAATATGCAACATGTAATGTTTATGGTATGTTCTCATCAGTTTTCAAAAATGAGCAACAATTTTTTGATCCTCTCATATTAGATAACCTGATGGAAATTATAGTGACCGTTCTGCCAGAAGAAAAAAAAAATGAAATAAAATAGAATACATAATAAAAAAAATCACTTCTATGAAGATTATTTAAAAAATATTTTCTTTGAATTCGTGTATATCTTTAACTGAGTAAAATCTTCTCCAAGAGTAAAAAGTACTTAACAGGAATACATCCTTTTCTTCTGTTAGAATGACCATATTACCAGTCGCGTATTAAAACTCCAAAGCAAAACAACAGCATTATTTACAGCTGTTGCTGTAAATTTTCAAGTTTCAATTCTTAGTTTGTTAGAAGCTAAATTTCTCCCTCTTTTCAACCTTTGTCTTAAATTATTGAATACTCACAGGTAAGCAAGATTAGTAAGTGAGTCAAATTCTTCTCCAATAAGACTTGTCAGAAGGTTGTCATCGAGATATCTAAAAGTGGAAAGCAATGGATAACATTAACAACAGTGAAAAACGTGGTCATGTCAGTATATTAAAATACTTTAAGGGGGTAGACCTGGGGTAGGCGGAGATAACTCTGTTTTTTCACTTTTTTATTACTTTCACAAATAAATAGAATCATTACAATAGTTATTATAAAAATTTTAAAATTATAAAAAAAATTTCCACACAGCAAATAAATATGAATTTTGTTATGAAAAAAAATACTCAACATCCAGTTATTTATAATGAGTGCATTTTAGTCTACATTTTTGCAATGCTGTCCAAAGATAATGAAAATATGTGAAAGTCAGATTTCTTCCAAGGGAGGTAATTTATATCACAGATTCAGCAATTTTATTGATTTTTACCCACTTTATTCTAAATTAAGAAAAAGCGGGACGGTAGAATTTTCTGAAATTTTAATGTATCTTACATATACTAGTTTTCTTTCTATTCTATTTTTTGGTGAAAATTAAACGACAGAATATTTTTACAAGAAGTGTGGTGATCTACATAGAGTAAGACTATACTATTCAGAACACCCATGTATTTCAGTTCAAACCAGTTAAATTTACCATCATTATTCATTCATACTTTCACACATGTCTACACCACAGAATTATGCATTTGAAATAATTTTAAATCTAATACGAATTTAATTAGAGCCAATTATATACACCACAATGAAGTCCTGAACGGACCAAATAATATTAGGAAACAGGGTATCTTTGATGACCACTAGACATAAAACGGGACGGTAAAAAAATTGTTGAAAATTGCTGAAAGTCGACATGAACATGTGTAGTTTTAATACTGAAAATATTAAGAAAATTAAACGAGTGGAAAATTTTAGGCTTCCCCAGGTCTATCCCCTTAAATACATTTGTTAGGTAGTTAGGTTGTAGATATTTCAAAATCCCGACACCTCGGGCATCGTTTTATAAAGCGATAGCCAAATTAGCTTGATGGTTGATCTATGTTTCTCTGGGATAACGTGTACGTTAATATAGCGATTGCTTTATGAAACGTTAAAAATTTTATAACAGTAGATCAATTACTTTAATGTGGACATATTTGAACAAACCTTACTTAATAACAGATGGTGTTAGGTACCTAAAACTAAATATACTACACCAGATCCACCGACACTCGTACTGAATTATAAAAGCTTTTAGAACATGAAGGATTTGTGTACCACTGGGTATCTTCTTCAGTTATGTTATTTCAAAATATCATAAGCAAGCCTTTGAAATTATATAGCAAAAATTGATATCCAAATATATACAATTCTTACGAACAAGGTGTCGAATCGGGCATACACGAACAACTCATGGTTATATTTTAAATGGTGGAGACCGACCGATCCGTGTAACTGTGCTTACGCAATACAACATGTTTAACTTGACTACGTCGATGTAACCGACATACGTTGCAAATGTTATACAGCTGATTCTTCTAAAGAATTATTAACAAACGTCGCTGGCGACAAAATTTTTCAATTTTTAAAAGCCGTTAATTTGTAAAGTAAAATATAAGTATATTATCGAATTGTTAAATTTCATACAATTTTGATCTATTTATCTTAAAGTAAGTGAGAACCGAACCGTCAATCAAAAGAACGAACAATCCATGGACAATGGCAACATCGGACACACTAAGAAACAAGGACACCACTTAAGTACGGGACCAAAAAGAAAAATGAAGACACACATACAGATGAACAACACGGACCCAATAAAAACCATGGGTGAGATCAGGTTTACCGGTTAAGTAAGCATCTCCTGCTTCTTATAAGACACCCGCCGTGTTGAACATGTCAAATCCGGTAGTAAAATCAAATCCGATAGAGGAAAAACAAACTTTAGTTACAGAGGGAAAGATCTGTTGTCATCTGGGAAACAGATATCCCGTAGCGATCCACAAGATCGTGATGTCGACCGTAAAACTTCTGTAGTGATGACTTTAAGTTTTTGGTAACGTACCCTTGCTTAAGTAGTCTATTTGTAAGCAACTGAGCTCTATCAAGGAAGTCACTGTAACGACCACAAGCCCTTGAGTAGCGAATGAGTTGTGAGATGTAAACTCCATATGCTGGTGCTTTTGGAATGTTGTTACAAAGAAAAGGGAAGTTGACTATTGGAAAAGTGAAGTCATCGCGTTTGTCACACAGGCTAGTTTGTAATGTACCTCTGTTGTCAATTTTTAAATTGTCTATTATAAGATTGTATCCTTTAGAAATAAAATTTATCGGTACATAGCAATAAGTTTTAAATAACTAAATACCGAAGTTACTGTGAATTTACTTTCTGCATATGCGCATTTCGACAACTTATGTCTCTTCAGTGCAGATAAAATCTAAACGTTTGGAAGACCATATACTCAAAGATATTTTTAACTGACGTTTTAACTGTATATTTATTATATCATCAACGGTTCACGTCCTGTTATAGCTGAGATATTCCTAAAATTGGCGTTAAACAATCATTCAAATAATCAATCAATTCTTATGATTCTTTGTCGCATCATAGGTAATTGTTTAACGGGAGTTGCTTTTTATAAGTTCGATTAGCAAAGACGTTATGAAACAGTGTTTATCAAGTTCAAGAGAATTGACGATTTTTCAAAGGAAAAGTCTAAAAAAAAATTGAGCACAACATACGATTTGACAAATTAATTAATTAGTAATGAAGCTATGAAGAGTAAAAGCAAACGAGATAAAAGTTTTACAAATGCGTTGGAAAAACAAGCAATGAAACAACGCTTCTGTTGCTGTCCTTCATCTTGAAGTCACGATGATGCATTCAATAATGAGCTATGTTCATACCTCATAGTAAATTAAAGACGGCCCCTAGCACCAGTGTAAGCGGAATTCATTCCTATATGTCGATAAACGCTACATCCATGTTTTTTGACTCATGAATGCGAAATCTTCAACAAACATAAAAAATTGGCAGTGTTTTACAATGGCTGTCATCCGTTGCCCGACAAAAAGACCAATAGAAGATAAACGTTACAAAGATAGGGCACTCATCGAGTCATTAGTAAGAAAACTTGGCATAATAAAATTATTTTCATAAAAATGTGTGATTTCTGACTCTGTCTTCAAAGTACTGTCTTGAACCAAAAAACTTCTTTTCATAGAAAAGGGACTCAAGGTTGGCATCATAAGAGGAAGAGGTTTAAAGAAATCAACATTTCCACTTTGCTGGTTAGGAGAATACCCTTTTTATGCAGGGTGAGGTTTTGCATCGTTTTACGAAAAACCTGGCTAAACACTCTCCGGACAAACGTCACGTGCCAAAAGGTATAATGACCCTTTCTTTATTTCCTGATAAAAAAGCAGAATCACTAGGGAAAGTATAGATGCCTAAATTGCATATCTCAAAACTTTTACCCTTTCCAGTGGCAATCGGATCTGGTTTTCAATTTACCTTGATTTCCTTTTTTCTTTTAAAATATTTCGATATGTATCACTAGTTGTCGATTTGACATAGCTGAAGTTCTGCTTAACTTAACTAGACTAAGTATCTAATGGTTAAAGTATTTCAAAGAACAATACCATACTAACTTGGTATCAAAATGTTGTTTTAATGCATTTTAGTAGGGTACCAAAGGTCCAAAAAGACGCTTAGTTTTCGAGTTTAGGTTAACGGAATCATACACGGCTTTGTTTTAAATGATGGAACAACTGTCAAATTTCAAATTTTTAGCTGTCGTAGAAATTTCCTGTGGTCACGATTTCTCTAATTTCGCCTTTTTTAATGGTACCCCAAAATACTGCTTGGGATATGGTATCTTTAAAATTATAGAAAATAGTAGTACTCCCTTATTTTCTAATAAAAGCTATTTACGGTAAAGTACAGACCTTAAATATTTATTTGAATCATAGAATGCAAGTTATTTTTGACTCGTTTTTGTAATTTATCGGTATTTATGTCGGAGTAAATTTGAGTCTAAATTAACGACATTTTCATTGAATGCGAAATAACTATGCTTTATTTCTGAAATATTCCAACTTTAACGAAAGTACATATACGAATTGTATCTTTGCTCCAAACATCATGGATGTAATGTCCGCCGTTAAAAAGAAATCAACAAACAAAAGGCCAAAATTTGCGTAAAACTTTCAAATTTTTATCGACATGAAGACCATGCCAATTGGTCATGTTCTTTTAAGTGTACAAAGAGAGAGAACTGTAATCATTTCCTGTCAAAATGACTTGACAAGCCCAAGTCTAGTTAAATAGCGAGAATCTAGTGACAATTTTACGTTGTTTCGTTTTGATTTTCCAAGCACATGTATTTGTTTTCACGTTTAAAATCTCTTGTCCATATCATTTCAGATATTATATAAATTGATTTTGTTTCAGTATGAATGGTTTTACTAAGATTTATGTCAGTGTGTGTTTTTTTGGGAAAATTGACCTATTTATACCAAAAATAAAAAATACGATTTATTTCGCCTAAACTCAGTCTATTTTTCAGTGGTTAGTTTTAAAACTAAATTCAAACTTTCCTCTAAAGAATAATCCTATAAAATTCAGAAATGCGGAGTTCTTTATATCCGATAGAACCCCTCATATCACGGAGCTGAAAATATCCAAATCGACCTGCCTTTAAAAGAAAATACCAACTTTGAAACTTGTTGAAGAAAGACAAATCATTATAAAAAAGTAAAACAAAAGAACCGACCCAATAAAATTTACAATAATATTCAAATTTTGTTGCAGTTTTATCTGTGAAATGAAGCTCACTTTAAAGTGCATCAAAATTTTCAAAATCTTAGGAGCTGACCTTTGACCCCATCTAAAATAAAATGTGACCATAGCTAATAATTATGATATCGTCATTTCCATGCGCCATGGTATCCCCTTTCCAAATATGTATAATAGAGGTGTGTGTTATTCCGTTAACCCAAAATCGGAAAAAAGCGTCTCTTGAGACTATTTATGAAAGCATGATTCAACATATAAGTTAATGCTCGCACTTGATAGATACCCTAAAAAGATATATTTCATTAAATATAACAATGCTCTTACTCAATAACAGACACTTTTAAAAGTACTTGTAAATAAAAAAAAAAACTTTAAACACACTGATACTTTATTTCTAAGTGATGTGCAGCTATCTAAGATAGCTATCTATGATATCAACAAATCCGTAGAACTAAAAAATTCAAGTTCATGAGAGGCTAAACAATCCAAATAGTCAAGGACAGTCAACACCTAACTTGTCACTCTGCTGCGGTGTCGAATCCATAAAAGGATTGCCCTTGCGATAGATGTACACTCTCTATTTACTTGTCTTTCAGTTAAAGTGTACTTACTGTTTAGATGATGTCTGATATAGATACACTATCATACTTTCAAATTGTGGCATTTAATTTTGTAATTTCCAAAATGTTATTCTGACCACCTGTTTATGCTGCCAATATCTTACGATTCTATCTGCCAAGATTTCTTACAATTGACCCGATGAATGCATTTTTAGTGTTTATATGTTGTATCCATGTCTTATTAGTTGGACAAAGGATGATAACTGTTAGAACACATTGCCTGTTAATTAAATGGTTGTTGACAACAGTGCATCTATGGGTAAGCAAATATATAGCTTTTTTCGACACGTAGCAATGAATTCGAGTCAAATAGGTGCTTGAGGCCGTTTTGAACATATCATAAGTAATGAGCAAAGCTTATTGTTTAAGGCCTCACGGTGACCTCCATATGAAGAAAAACAGATAACGCGTTGTTTATCATGTTCATTAACTCCCTATCCTTTCATCGTTGATTTCTTTTAAGCAGTTTTGAATTAACGAATCAACAAGTTACTAGGATAAAGAATGTGATCTTTATATTAACATTCAAAAGTAAGATAGAAGGGGGACATAAAAATGAAAAGGAAAAATATATTCTTTGTTATATTTATTTTTCAATGAACAAATGAAGGGATATGGAGTAAATATACATGGGACAAAATCCCTATAAATACATGGCAAGATAAAGCAAATGGAACAACGCTTTCATTGTTGTTCTTCGGTATTTAGTCACTTCATTTTTAAGTCACCATGAGGCCTTCAACAATGGGCAAAAACTCTTACCTGATAGTAACTTCAAGACAGTCCCTAACAGCGGTTTGAGCGGGATTCACTTGCTAAATGTTGAACAATGCTACATCCATGTCCGACGTTAAACATTCTTTTTGTCATGGATGCAGGGTCGTAACGAAGCATAACAAATCGTGCAAAATAGTCTTACAAATTAAAGCTTCATGACAAGGACCATAAACAATATGATACAAGTATTATAGTGTGTGGGGATTATATTTATAGAGCTTTCTTCTTACATAAGCCTTTGCACAAAATTCTGAGTTAAAACATACGCATATGGTATGTACAGCTTGGCTGAATTTTAAGTCATTAATATTCCTTATTTACGCTAGGGGCAATTTTCACGATTTTTTCTTTGTCGCGAACATAAAGCACTTGCGAAAATGTAATCTTTCACAGTATACTTCTAAACGACTTAAATAAAGTCAACTATGTGATTTGGAGATTAAGGTGAATGAACATTTAAAAAAATATATGAAATGTTTGAAGCTAGACGTGGAATAGAAAATCTTAAAATGATCGAAAATAAAAACATTTTGAGTTTTTCTTAGGACTGAAAAAAGAAAAACAAATTCTTATAACAACATCAATTTAGGCGCATAAGAAAAAAGCGAGACATAATCGGTTCTCACTTACTGTAATAAAAACATATCATAATGACTGAATACTTCGATGTTGTGATTATAGTGACAAGAAAAAAAAATAAACACGGAAATGAAAACTTTGCTTACACTGAACACTTCTTGTAAAGTTATGCTTTACATAAAGGAAACATATAGCTGATATAATTTCAATCGCAATCAGGCAGATGACGTCTATAATTTTCTTTGAGGTTTGAGCAAAACCCATTGTAGAAAGCCTCATAGTGACTTCAAAATGAAGAACAATAATAAAAGCGTTGTTCCACCAAATTTGTTTTACCAAATTGTTGAAGAGACTTTGTCTCATATGCATTTACTCCATATCCCTTCATTGCTTATTATTATATACAACAATTGCCATTGAGTTTTTTGAATAATTTTGAAATGCTTAAAATCCTCATTTTCTACAAATATCGGACTTAATACAAATTCTAAATTATACCGTACATTAAAAAAAAGTAAGCGGTAATATGCTATATATGTAGGCACAGACAGAGATAGCCAAGCATATAGGATTTTTAGCAATTGTTTTTGTTTGGGGAAGAGACGACATATTGCAAATTTGAGCCTCATTGGACGTTTCTTGTGTAGCTAAACATTGCTTCTGATAGATAATGTATAGAACAATTGATTACATGTAGTATCTACAGATAAACCGTCAAAATTTCACAGATAAAACGATTTAACACTGAATATTAAAAAAATGTTAATGCGGAAAACTCCCATTTTCACCTATATCGGGAAATAAAAAGAGTTTCAAATTATTATAAAAGTCGTTTTACATCGATTAATACGACAAAAACTTGACCATATTAATGCGAACAGACACAAAAACTTGTCAATTTTGAGAGTGGCTATAACTTGTCCTTTTTGTAAATAAGATGTAGTTTAATTCGTGTTCCATCGACTTTGCATGAATTAATACTAATCATCGGTAATATGAGACAAGAGAAGGACTTAACTGTGTCGAACACTAAATTACTAGAAGATATGATTTTTTTCAGTTTATTTAAAAGTGCTAGTTTGGTAATTGAAAACATTTAAACACCATGTTTAACATAATGTTAAAATTCAAAAGTGATTAAAAGACTGAAAACAGTTGTCAGAAATATGAATTGAGATGTACACGGGTTTCTTTAGAC
The DNA here is from genome assembly GCA_002080025.1 of Modiolus philippinarum. Classification (NCBI taxonomy): domain Eukaryota; kingdom Metazoa; phylum Mollusca; class Bivalvia; order Mytilida; family Modiolidae; genus Modiolus; species Modiolus philippinarum. The sequence goes on from MJUU01026071.1 coordinate 86,194, forward strand.
TATTGAACTAACACAATTTCAACTTTTGCAATATTCTGAAGGGGCAGGGGTAAGTTTTTTGGCCTTTTAGAACTTATTTGGAAAAAACCATTACTCAAATGTGGATTCTTTGCAAAGCTAGCACCATATGCTATCTTTTTATACCTCTTTTAATAAATGAGAGGTACCAGTCACGATTTTAAGCAATTACAATACAAACTTCTGCCCCCCCCCCCCCAAAAAAAAAACAAAAAAAAACAAAAAACATTTCGATGGAAGGGTTTTAAAACAGGTGACAACACCATTTAGTGCATTGCTGCTTATGTTCCCATGTTGATTTTTGAAAAGGAGATTAATGCGGACTGAAAAAAAAATATATTGGGTTTGGAAGTTAGGGATTCAAAGTTGGTTATTTCAGACAATGGCCTAGTTCTTTTTGGTTGTATGACGAGTGTCACAAATTGAGCAGATCATATTTTTACCTCCGTTTGCACCTGTTGATACGTCCAGTTTCTATGCAGGTTGACACTACAAATCCTTTAGTTTGTGGCAATCTTGTCAATTTTTGTACATTTATATTGTCTTTGTCAACGTTGGTTCTAAGTTTGTTTCATCTAAATTGCCGTGTTATTATCCCCGAACTTTCTTCGAAAGTTCGGAGATATTGTTATACCCTCCGTCTATCTGTCCATCCGTCCGTCTGTCCGTTACACTTTTCTTGTGACTCAAACTCCTCCTTCAGATTTGGATTAAGGGATTTAATTTTGTTGTAGAATTGTTGCATACAGTCTGTAGATGCACAATAAGCTTTTGAATTTCTTTTATTGCTCTTGGTTCAGTCAAGAGGCTCAATATGTCAATTTTTACACATGTGACATGTGACTCAAACTCCTCCTACATTTATCGATTTAGGGATTTAATTTTGTTGTAGAATTGTTGCATACAGTATGTAGACGCTCAACAAGCTTTCGGATTTTTTATCTTATCTTGGTGCTAACAAGAGACCCCTGGAAGCTGCTTTTGACAAAGGCGTAAAGATGTGGACTTTGACACATGTGGCATGTGACACAAACTCCTCCTACATTTTTGATTTCGGGATTAAATCTTAATGTAGAATTGTTGCATATACTCTGTAGATTTGCAATAAGCTTTCGGAATTTCGATTCCGGTTCCAACTGTGGTAAATTTCCCGAAAATGTCAAAAACTCAAATTTTTCTTTAGTTTGAGCATATAATTTTGTATTTTAGCTATTGTTTGGTAGAAAACAAGATTGACATGTCCGAATAATTAGAATTATAAAAATACGATTCCAAGTTTGGTAAATGTCCTGAAGTCTCAAAGACCACTTATTTTTTTTGAAATTCTACTCAGCAACCACACTTTTAGAATTAGAACTGTAGAGCGTGTAGTACATACAGTGACTTTGTAGAAAGAGCAAACGCACTGTCACAAAAACTGCTAAGTCAGGGATATGTTCAGCCGTTGTTACTTTCGTCCCTTTAGAAATTCTATGGCCGTCGCTACGACATCATAGATAGATATGAAATGTCAGTGTCACTAATGAAAACTGACATTTTCAGCTAGATTCACGTCTTCCCGGATTTGACATTACCGGTTTTGACTTTACCCTGGATTGACCTACTGACAGTGTGACGGGTGCTTTATACAAAGCAGGGCATGCTTACCATTCTTGAGCACCTGATGTCACACTGTTTTTTGAGAGTTCACGCTGTTAGTGCTTTAGTTTTTTGTGTTGTATATGTAATGTGCGTGTGTTCTGTGGGCATGTGGTGTCTTTGGTCTTCCGTCTTCTATGTTCTTGCTTTTGCCTTGTCTCTGAACTTTGATTTATATTTGTTCTTTGTTCCTTCGGTATTCTACTGCCGTTGTTTTGTTCCAATTAGGACAAACATTATCAGCAATTTGATTTCAAAAATATAATTTCCAATTTCCGTATATTTCCTGAGAGTCTCAAAGATCACTATTTTTTTTGGAATTCTGCCTAAGAACCATATATCCTTGAATTTTTTGCGTAAAAATAACGACTATTATTTGATTTCTAAAATATTGAGAAAAAATTATGCCCAGGGGGTAAAACAATTTTTCGTATTTTCGCAACCCTCACCCTAAAAATTAAGGGAAAATTTGAAATATTCAGGCTCTTAATGATGAGAAGTTAATGTTTAATGGAAATTCTAGTGTGTATTTATCTAAAGCTGACATGAATAAGATCATTTAAGTAGATTTAAACATTTTAGAAGGTCTCTTTTCGACTCTTCTGACCGAAATGGTATGCAAAATGGGAATTTTCCGTTTTTCAGAATTTCTGTTATTTTGACTTTAAGATGCAAATACTTCATGAAATTGATATATCTTGAAAATGTTGATTAAATAACTTTTCATTATATGTTATCAATTAGAAAGTATGCTTTTAAACATTTTAGATTAACTACAGTCTCATAAGTTGCAAAGAAATTACCCCTTACCAAACATATTCAACACAATTTATTTCATTTTATTCAGCTTGAAAAGATTAAAAAGTGTATAAAGGTCGAATGACATATCATTTTCAAACACCAAAATACACAGAGACTCCCATATATCACAAATAAGATCATGTACTTGGATTATGGGCAGTAATTCAACAATTCAGCTTTGAATTCTGAAATACTTGATATTCTCATTTTTCACGATAATCGTCCAAAATATTCAATTTTACCTATATATTGGCGTTAAAATTGCATATTACGATATATCAAATGCATTTTTGCAAAGAAAGAAAAACACTAGAATGCTTTGTTCATATAGTGTAAAGACAGGCATATTTCTTGGGATTTTCAAGTCTAATTTTGTTGGGGATAGGGGTAAGATTTTCCGTATTTAGAGTCACATTGAAGACTCCTTATTTTTCTAAGATAAATTATGTATCGGTTAAAATAATAAATGGGCATATGTGCAGATACATCCTCCAGATTTGCCACATATAATGATTTAAAAATGTATTTTGGACTAATCTGAAACGCTAAAAATTCCCATTTTTCATCAAATTTGGACAAAAGATTGAGTTTAAGCAAACAAGGGGGATTCAAAATACCAAGTCATGACAGAATTCATGCAACTTTGTTATATGCAATGCAGATTTTGCTTGTGGTGGTTATTTTTATCCTAACATAGACAAAAAATTGACAATGTTTGGGAAAATATGTTGGGGTAGGGGTAAGATTATTGGTATTTAGAGTCACATTAAACGCTCCTTGTTTTCTAAACAATGTTTTAAGACAACTTGTGTATTGCTTAGAAATATTAATTGGCATATCTGCAGATATATTCTATAGATTTGAAATATATTGCGATTTAACAGTGAAGTATAGACAAATCTGAAATGTTGATAATTCCCATTTTTCATCAATTTTTGGAGAAATGTTGAGTTTTAGTCGACCAATGGCTGTTAAAATACCAAATCATGATGTAATTCATGCAACATTGTCATATACAACAAACGTTTTGCGTGCTCTGGTTATTTCTATGCGAACATAAACCAAAAATTGACAATTTTAGGGAAAATTTGTTGGGGTTGGGGTAAGATTTTCGGTATTCAGAGTCACATTAAACACTATTTATTTTTCTAAACAATGTTTTAAGACAACTTATGTGTCGTTTGGTACAATTAATTGGCATAGTTGCAGATATATCGTGACGTGGCATAAATAAGGATTTAACAGTGAACTATGTTTTTATTCATGTTTTCATAAATACTTTCAGCTTATCTGCACTTGAAATGCATTGTTTGTCAAAATAGATATGTAGAGAAATCCATCTATTCTTTTATTGATTTCTTAAAATGGAAAAGGTTTGCTAAAATTTTTGATAAACCTCAGTTGTTTTAATATAGAAAAAGGTTCTAGATGCAATAGTAGTGTCTGAGATCTGTCTGTATCTATAGACCGGTTTACCCTACCGATGGCTTTCGCTAGTGCCTATACCAAGTCCGACTGTCCCAAATTCCCATCGTTGTTTACGTTTGTCTATTGTCTTTTATTTGACATGTATTTTTTTTTATGCATTTCTTTTATACATATATGTTATACAGATATGTTACTGTGTGTTTCGGCCATTGTAGGTGTTTCCTTTTATCCTCTGGATTCGATGATGTTACAAACATATATCTATACTTCCTCATTCTAAAACGTCACTCTTTGGCAGGATACGTGTTCGATTTGCAGTTTAATGACGAGACTTACAAAGCCTATTGGTTAGTTAAACATATAAAGATAATTAAGATTGAACTTACAGCATTGATATGCCTTTTGTGTTCAAGTAAGTAAATTTTGGAATTTTGTCCAATGAACGCTTTCTGCAATCTAATGATCCAAACACCTGTCTAAAAGTACATTGCTTTTGTGTCATAATAAATGGAAATACGTGACAATAAGCCACAATGAAGATCACTAAGAAGGACGTCTCCAACATAACAAGATGAAATCTATTAGATTATCTTCAGAACTGGACCTGAAATAGTTACCATAAATCTTGACATGAATATCAGTACAAATTACCAACATATTACACACTCAACGAATACAACCAATATACATTTAGATAAACGGCACATCTCCATCATGAATAGCTCTGGATTTTTTCTTTTTATTTAGGTCCTATTGGAAATAAGCTCTTTATCAGCTAATACAATTGTTACGAATAGACATACGTTGTCGAATTGACCATATGTACAAACTGAATCAATAATAACTTTGATATTTTGTTATAGAAGCTTTCCCATGTTCCCTTTATCATGTTTTGGCGGTTTCAGTCTTTATTCTGAAACTAAATCTTCCGTGTTTTTAGAGGAAGTGTGCAGCTCTAAATTTATTTCATACCTATTTTTGGTACACTTGAATTCGTCAGAAAAGAAATGTATGAAGCTATTTGAATGGAACTTTATACAGGTCTCATGTTCATTTACTCCATATCCTTTCGTAAAATATTGTTGAAATTGAAATTGAAAAATATTACTTTTCAGATGGCCCATTTTATACACGAAGTAGCCAATCAAAATTGTTTCAACGTATTCAACAAAATTTTAAAATTAAATGCACAGGATAGGATATAATTATGTGCGTTGTACGTGATGTCGAAAGGTGTCCTGTGATTGTTTATATGTTGTATTGTATATTGGTACCTTTGTCGAGCAATAGATGACAGTGTTTGTTGGAGTACTTTGCCCGATATGTTATGCTTGTTGACAACCCCGCATCCATACAAAAATTATGTAAAAAGGGGGATGGATGTGGCGTTGTTCAAAATTTAGGAAGTAAATCCCGCTTAAATCGGTGTTAGGGATTGTCTTGAACTTACTATGAAGGAAGAGCGTTTGCTCATAGTTGAAGGCCTCACGGTGATTTCAAGATGAAGAACAACAATGAAAACGTTGTTCCATTTGATTAATCTTGCCATGTATTAATAAAGATTTCGTCCCGTGTATAGTTACCCCATATCCCTTTATTTTAGTTATAAAGTAAATTTATTGTAACTTCGGTGTTTCGTTGTCTATTAAAACTAAATCGATACATTTGTATCACTACTGGTGGACTAATAACCCCTTAGGATATTCACCAATCCAGTAGTCCAGTACCTAGTGCTGAAAACCGATATTATTTTGAAATTGTTATTAATAGGCAAATTTTGTAAGGAGTATCTCCCTTGTGCAAAGACTTTCAATTAAGACCTTTTTGATTATTTGCTCTTTATCAGCTTTAATACACGTTTCCATTCCTTGATTTCCAGTGTTTTGATTTTATCCATACATACCTTATTGAAGTGATCATAGACAGAAGGTAAATATACAGTAACGTCAGTGTTTTATTCCGTATGAACTGGTATGCTCAATGATTTTGGAAACAAATTTGTTTATTTAACATTGTAAATACATTTTGACAGATTGGATAATAACCTTTAAGATGTACAGAAAATTCAGAAAGCTTACTTGATTACTTGTTTTGTGGAAATTAACTCAGGTGTACATGTACTTAATCTAATGTAGATCACTGAACAATGTATTGTAAGCTAAACGTAAAAATATAAAAAGAACCGGCACATTTTTGAGACGTTGTCGGTTGAAAATTAAGGTTTTTAATGAGTTGAATGAGGCTTTGGAAGTGTTTTTAAGAGTACTTTGCCCAATATGTAATGCTTGTTCACGAAGTTCAACATTCCTTCGGTATTCTACTGCCGTTGTTTAGGTAGTGAATTCAGCTCAAACCGGTGCTAGGGGCCCTCTTGAACTTACTATAAGTTGGGAGTGTCTGCTCTTTGTTGAAGGCCTCATGGTAACTTTAAGATGAAGAACAACAATGAAAGCGTTGTTACAGTTGCTTAGACTTAACATGTATTATTTTATACTTATTGACTGGGTATGACTAGAATAGTAAGTTTATTGTTCCCGAGGTACAACTATTGCCCGAGGCGTAGCTGAGGGCAATAGTTGTGTCCAAGGGGACGATAAACTACTATTCCGCGAATATTCAGTCAGCAAGTGTTTTATTATACCAAAAGAAACACCAGACAAAAGATATGTTATATATATATAGGGAAAATAGTTAAAAAGATATTCTAATGAGGGAAAATAGTTTATGCAAATGAAGGAAAATAGTTAAAAAGATATGTTAATGAAGGAATTTTATTTCAGAAATAAATATAGTTATGTTCAAATACTGAGGTATAATAAAAGGATTTTGTCACATGTACATTTACTTCATATCCCTTTATTTGTTCATTTGGTCTTAAGTAACTTCGGTATTTTGTTAGTTAGTTGCTCTTTTAGATAATGCATTTCTAGTATATGATTGTAATACACATTTATTATACAGTAACTTCAGTATATTGTTATTTATAGATTATGGATTGGATACAATAGACCAGAATTGTTGTCTGGGGCAATGGGAAAAGTAGAACATTCTATTGCGCAATTTCATTGGCAGTGTGCAATAGAAATTTGGTAATTCCCATTACAAAAGGGCCAATATTGTGGTCTGTTGCATTCAACCCATTTGAAAACTGTTTTATTTTCTAGAGTGTGTATTTAGTGTATTTGGGATATTCATATTTATGCACATGGGTATTCTTTTGTTTTATTGGTTTATTAAAAAAAAACATTACTTTGTTTGCACTTAGAATATAGGGGCTTTCCAATTGATCACCTAAACATTAAAGATAATTGCAATTATAAAAAACGATAACAGAAAACTACAATACATGCTACAATTCAGAAGCGAACTGCACTAGAAAAACAACAATGAAGACAACAGACAAACATAAATAACGATTGGATTTGGTACCGGCACTAGAAAAAGCCATTGGTAGGGTTAAACCGGTTTATGGGTACCCAAACCTCCCCTTTCTCTATCCCGTTTCCCTACATACACACGAATAAAAACAAATGCAGGTAGACTACTAACTCTATGACCACTATCTTGGAAAAGAAAAGCATATGATAAAACGTAATTTAAAAAGATGTGTCAAAGAGTACTCGCCGCTAAACAGCCGGCTGTCTCAAAGAGCCTAGTCTGCTGGTAAAACACTATGGAAGAAAAATCAAACTCAAAACTCCCCGTAGTGTTAAAAACAATGACGCCAGACACAAAGCACAGAAACAGAATTCACAACATTCAAGACAAAGCACTCACAGTGTGAACTCCAGTGAAACTGAGAGTAACATCAGGTGCTCCGGAAGGGTAAGCATGTCCTGCTCTGTTAACAGCACCCGTCATACTGTGAATGGGTCAATCCATGAAAATGTCAAAGTCGGTAGTCAAATCCGGGAAGACGTGAATCTAGCTGAAAAGGGCCACTTTCATTTGGGAAACTGACACGTCATATCTTTCGATGATGTTATGGTGACGGCCATAGAATTTCTTGAGGTATGAAATTAATATATGTTGCCCATAACTTGAGGTCATCACTACAGAAGTTTTACAGTCAACATCACGATCTTGTGGACCGCTAAGAGATATCTGTTTCCCAGATGACAACAGATCTTTCTCTTTGCCACTAAAGTTTGATTTTCCTCTACCGGATTTGACTTTACGACCGGAGTTGACATGTTCAGCACGGCGGGTGTCTTACAAGAAGCAGGAGATCCTTACTCTACCGGTGCACCTGAGCTCACCCATGGTTTTTATTTGGTCCGTGTTGTTCATTTTTGTATATGTGCGTGTCTTCATTTATTTTTCTGTGCCGTGCTCGTGTTATGTCTTCGTTTCTACGTTTTTCCGACGTTGCCATTATCCTTGGATTGTTCTTTTCAGACTGACGGTTCGGTTCTCACTTACTTGAACAAATCCCTGACTAAGTCATGTATTTCAGTACGCATCGGCAGTATCAGTGAGAGGCCAGTATATGTGTAAAGTCTCCAGGTCACTGAAATCAAAAGCCAAATTCACGGATTTGTTTAGAATATCCTTCAATATCTACTATAACGTTAAGAATGTAGGTTACGTCCCAGCTTTCTGGATCTTTATCAATATCTGACATTTTCCATAAAATCGATGATGAGAAATGCCCTTTGTAATTAGCTTTTTGCGAGTCGCGTCATATCTAGATATCAAATGTTCATATCTTCTGTAAAACTTCTTAAAAACCATGGCAGTAGAATACCAAAGGAACAAATAACTAAATACCGAAGTTACTGTTAATTTAAATTCTGCATATGCGCATTTCGACAATTTATGTCTCTTCAGTGCAGATAAAATCTAAATGTTTGGAAGACCATACACTCAAAGGAGTAGTTTACAAAAATGGAAAGTCCAAAGACATGACAAAAACGAAAACACAGAAAACAACGTCGCTAGACGGCAACAAAGGACAGAAATTAAAAAAACAACATTCAAAACAAAGGCACTCACAGTGTAAACTCCCATGAAACTGAGCATGACATTAGCTGCTCCGGAAGGGTAAGCATGTCCTGCTCTGTTAACAGCACCTGTCACACTGTTAGTGAGACGAACATGTTTTTGAAAGATCTGTTTGGTATCTTATTGGTGAATTTCATTTTCTAGACCTAAGACATAGCCAATTAAAAATCTATGGATCTTGCTACTTCTCTAATCCTCAAGCAGTACAATGGTAAATTTTTGAAATGTTTTTGAAATAACTTTAGTATTCAAACATTAACAAGGACAAATCGGTGCAACAAACATCACTAACGAAGACAAAACTAAAATGATATACGAGACAAAACAAAGAACTTAAGTGAAACAGTGAAATCCCTTAAAAACTGAGAGCAACATCAGGTGGTCCGGGTAAGCATTAACAATGAAGGTATATGGAGTAAATGCAAATGAGACAAAATCTCTACAAATACATGGTAAAACACAGCAATGGAACAACGCTTTTATTGTTGTTCTTCATCTTGAAGTCACCATGAGGCCTTCAACAATGCATACCCTGCTCTATTAACAGCACCCGTCACACTGTAAGCGAGTCAATCCAGGAAAAGGCTCAAAATCGGTAAATTCAAGCCAGGAAAGACGTGAATCTAGCTGAATATGTCCGCTTTCATTTGGGACACTGGCACGTCATATATTTTAATGATGTTATGGTGACGGCCATATAATTTCTTCAGGGATGAAATGAACATAGGCTGAACAAATCCCTGACTAAGCAGCTTTTGGGACAGCGTTTTTGCTCTTTTCAAAAAATCACTGTACAAACTACATGCTCGACAGTATCGAATTAACTGTGAAATGTACACTCCATAGGTTGAAGAGGTAGGTATATTGCTGCTAAGAAAGGGAAAGTTCGCAATTGGGAAGTTAAAATCATCACGCTTGTCATATAGATTAGATTTTAAACCTCCATCTTTGTCAATATACAACAAAATATCTAGGTATCAAGCTTAAGTTGTTGTATCAGTTGCTTCTTTAATTTCAAGCTCATTGGGATAGATCTGATCCAAATATTCCTTAAAGTTTGGATTATTTAGAAAAAGTGCATCGTCTATGTAGCGGAATCCGATATTAAAAGACTGGGCTAAATATTTTTGTTTTCTTTTTGTGTAAGCCCTTGTAAAAACTTGGCCTCATACGAGTAAAGGAAAAGGTCAGCTAGGAGCGGCGCACAGTTATTCCCCATAAGAATCCCTATTGTCTGTTGGAAAACGCGACCTCCGAATTCGACAAAAATATTGTCGATCAAAAATTATAACACTTTGATTACGTCAATTTCAGTGTACTTCTTATTTGAATCAGTGTGGTTTATTATAAGTATTTAATAATTTATGAAATCTGTAACCTTCTTGTAAAATTTTGGATGTAAGAGTAAGGTTACGCTCATTGAAATCGTCAAGGGTACAACAACTACGAACGAATCGTACAATTTGAGATATATACACCCCATAGGATGGAGCTAGGGGAACGTCGCCATTAAGTTATAGTTGCTGTGGGTAAATGATGTCAACATAATTTAAAAACTTTGGATTGTCAATAGTGAGGAAATCGTCAATGTTCCTGCCATTATCATTGAAAATAGAAATAAGTTTACCACTATTTGGTACAGTTCCATTTTGTATTTTTTTCTTGAAGTCCTGGACATAATACAACAGAAAAAAAAATCTCAAATGAGAGGTGCACAATTAGTACCAGTCTTGGTTTTATGTATTGTGTACATGTATGTACTTCAAATTAATAAAAAAATTTCCCTATTAGTTAAGTTTATCAGTTTGATATTAAATAGACCTAAATGATATGATTACATGCCGCTTTGCAATGTGATATTTTTTAAGTGACATTTTTTTTTCTGAAGTAAGTGAGAACCGAACCGTTAATCCAAAACGAATAAACCAAGGACAATGGCAACATCGGAAACAAAAAAGAAACAGAGACATAACATGAGTACAGTACAGAAAAGAAAAATGAAGATACACACACACAAAGATGAACAACACGGGCCCAATAAAAAAAACCATGGGTAAGATCAGGTATACCGGTAGAGTAAGCATCTCCTGCTTCTTATAAGACACCCGCCGTGTTGATTGATTGATTAGTTAAGAGTTTAACGTCCAATGAGCAATATTTCAGCTATATCAGGACGAGAACAAGTTAATCAATTCAAAACAAATTGTAAGTAAAAGAAGAAAGAAATAAAGGTGGAAGGGACAACCGGGGCAACGACTTTTGATTGCCACTGGAAAAGGGGAGAAATGGGTAGGGGCAGGAAATTTAGCCTTCTATACGACACCCAGTGCGTCTGCTCTCTTTAGAGAAATATAGAAGGGGTCTTTATACTGCATGGAGCGTGGCGTTTCTCCACACAGTTTGGCTACAATGGTTCGCGGTCAGGCTTTCCGTATTATGACCTGACTACCCCGCAAAGACAGGGCATTCCCCTATCCACCACCTGGGGACGCGCCCGGCAGCTCTGTAGCCAAAGCCCCTGAAAACCTATTCAGGTGCCGGGTTGAACATGTTAAATCCGGTAGTAAAGTCAAATCCGCTAGAGGAAAAAACAATTAAGCTTTAGAGGGAAAAATCTGTTGTCATCTAAATCTCTTTTTCATGATAGGAAATTTATAAAATGAAAAAAAAATAAATAAATGCCGGAATCAGAGTAAATCTGAATTTTGCAGATGTCCGCTTTGAGAACTTATGTATCCCCAGTGAGTCAGAAAAAATGTGAAAAAATTTGGAAGACCAAAAATCAGACAATTTTTTAAAAAATAATTTTCAAAGTTAGTCGGTTCAGTGTTTTTATAGTAAGTAAAAAACTGTCAATTCTTGGGAAATCTTTAAGCTGCAAACAATTAATCAGAGTCACGCTTATGTTTTGAAAACTAAGAATGCTAAGAGATATATCTAATTAGAATGATTAGGTTAAGGCCATACTAAGGTAAGTGCAATAGACTTCTGAAGAAGACTATTACGCACTGCAATAGTTACTGTGCACTGCAATAGACCGCTATGTTTTGAATATTTTTTTTTTTTGAAAAGAAGGAAAAATATGTATTAATATAGTTAAATTTAATAAATAAGATAAAAACCTTATAACTAGGTAATACATTATACATACTAAATAATATTTTCCGTTTTGATAAACAAATTCCAAACAAAGATGTAATTTTAAGATTAATGCAAAATCATTTGATGTCTAATGTTGTTAGATTTGATTTCAGAAGTCATGACATTTTTTTACAGAGTCAAAAATTTACTGAGTGACCAAAATGCTATTAATATAATGACAAACTAGAAATAAAGAAATATTATTCGTTTAAAAGAATCTTTTTTATTGATAAAGATGTTCCTTTCTCCGACGATTATGCCAAAGGGCATTCACAAACCCATTAGTCGGTACTTAGGTGCTTGTGTAAAACCAATTTTATTTGGAAACTTGTAATCACAGAGATAAAATTTTAAAACCAAGAAGCATAGGCAAATTTTCTTCGCTATTTTGTTATTCTATAATTTTAAATGAAATAAAAAAGTTCCTTCAAGGAAATTAATAATATTGAACAAAGTCTCTGCATCATATTTCGACGATACAGTCGTCTTCATCCTATGCAAATCAAGAATATTTTACAGAAAAAAAAGATGAAAGAACGACACCATCAGATGTCGTTTACGGAATTAATTGCTGACAAAATGAATACATTGTGTACTAATATGTGAAAGAAACCGAAACTATGATCAAAACAAGATACAGAATCACTTCACTGCAGTACGAAAAAGAGCGATTTAAGACAAACCAGTTGCTAAAGCTAATATTTGCCTTATATCATATTTGGTTATTTGTTCTCTATCAGTTTTTTTAGCTTCTTTATGTTCATGGTCTTCCAAATGATTAGATTTTACACGTGTCTGCACTGAAGAGACATTAGTTATTTAAATGGCCATATGCAGAAACTAAATTAACAGTCATTAATTTCGGTATTTTGTTATTTGCAAACAAATACAAACTGAAGTTTTTGATTTATTAACTTATAAAAAGAAAGAAAATTTTTGAGGTGCTGATGTATTGCAAACATAAAGATATTTCCTTAATTTACCGTATATCAACAGAGTGATCGATCTTATTGATGTATCTAGTACATGTATATTTAGAGACTCAAAAATTATCAAACTTATTCTTCCTTATTTTGATAATATGGAACCACCCATTATTTCATATACTTACAAAAAACCTACAAAAGACCTTATTTTTAATTATTCATCCGTTACCAAAAATCCTGAAATTATTTAAAATTCACCCTTGACCTGAAATTGTGCAAGCTCGAAGTTTCGATATGAACCTAGTGGTCATGTTATTACAGGAGATCTCAACATCGTCCAGGACCGAGAGGTAAAAACTTTTCTCCAAAAAGGACCCAAATATCGTCTTCCTTCAAAAATAATTTGGAAGGACTGTCGTGATGTAATAAAAAAAGCATCATGTCATTCTGTAAAAAGTAGTGTAAAAGAGAAAATGCGGATAAAAAATCATTAGACACTTTCATTAACAAATGCATGGAAGTTGTTGATATCCGAATAAATCATTTTGAAACACATTATAAGCAGCAGAATACCATTCCTGCTATTTCAAAAATCAAACAGAAGTTAAAAGAATTGGAAAAAGAGTATATATTTCTTCCGGCAGATAAGCAGCCAATAATGTGGTCGTTGTTTGACGTAAGTATTACATCGAGGTGCTTCGGAATGAAATTACCAATTCTAGTACATTTCAAGCTACCACGTCAACAGAAACACAATTAATTGACTATCACATGATAGCTACAGCTGAACTTAAATCAACTTCTAATTATAAAAGCATTCCTACTATGTATTGGCTTCCTAAACTACACAAAAATCCTTTCAAATTTCGTTTTATTTCGGCATCAAGTAAATGTTCAACTACACATATTTCTGTGTTATTGACCAGTGCACTTACTACCATAAAAAAAATTCGTCATCAACTTTAGCAACAAATGTTATGAATACAGTGGAATTAATTACTTTTGGAGTGTTAAAAATTCGGTAGAAGTTTTGGAAAGACTTCGATCTGTTAATGAAGCATACACATCCGTCGATAGCTATGATTTTTTTTAACCTCTATACTACATTACCGCATACACTCATCAAAGAGAAATTTTCGTATTTGATCAAATGGTCCCTAAAAAAATTAGGATGTACGTACATTTGTTGCAATACATTTAAATCGTTTTTCAGTGACGACTTGGATAACAAATATACCAACTGGACTTGTCAGGATATGATAAAAGCATTAAATTTTCTTCTTGATAATATTTTTGTTCGTTTCGGTTATACAGTCTATCAGCAAAAAATAGGTATTCCTATGGGTACCAAATGTGCACCTCTCATAGCAGATTTATTTCTTTATTGCTACGAGTCACAATTCATGGCAAACATTCAAAAAGGCCCTTCTAAACAGCATTTAGTGGATAAATTTAACAATACATATAGATATTTGGACGATATTTTGGCTTTAAAGAATCCTGAATTTTCGAAATTTACAGATGAAATTTATCCTGCAGAACTTACTTTAAATAAATCCAATAGTAGCAGTATTTATACTCCTTTTCTTGATCTTGATATATCAATAAATCAAGGAAATTTAAACCCTTAGGTTTATGATAAAAGGGACGATTTCTCATTCCCTATAGTCAATTTCCCCCATCTCGACGGCGATGTTCCGTTTGCCCCTTCTTACGGGGTCTACATTTCACAACTTGTTCGATATGCACGAGTATGTAGTAATGTTTCCAACGCTAAAACTATGATTCCCGCTGGCGGCCATCTTGGATATAGCCCGGATCTGAACTTTATTGCAGGGGACCATCTAAGTACTATTGTGGCCAAGTAGTTTCAGAGGAGAAGATCTTTGAATGTGTTTTCCCGTAGGGTCCAATGTTAAAACTATGATCCCGCTGGCGGCCATCTTGGATATCATGCGGATCTGAAAAACAACTTTTTGGCAGGGGACAATCTAAGGACTGTTGTGGCCAAGTTTGGTTTTAATTGACCAAGTAGTTTTAGAAGAGAAGATCTTTGAAAGTGTTTTCCCATAGGGTCCAATGTTAAAACTATGATCCCCGCTGGAGGCCATCTTGGATATAGCGCGAATCTGAAAAACAACTTTTTTGCAGGGATCATCTAAGGACTATTGTGGCCAAGTTTGTTTCCAATTGACTCAGTAGTTTCAGAGGAGAAGATTTTTGAATGTGTTTTCCCATAGGGTCCAATGTAAAAACTATGATCCCAGCTGGCGGCCATCTTGGATATCGCGCGGATCTAAAAAAACAACTTTTTTGCAGGGGACCATCTAAGAACTATCGTGGCCAATTTTGGTTTCAATTGGCCCAGTTGTTTCAGAGGAGAAGATCTTTGAATGAAAAGTTTACGCCGGACGGACGACGGACGGACGCTCGACTGACGAAACGTGATGGCAAAAGCTCACCCCAAACAAAAAGAAAAAATAATAAAGAAAAAAAAAAAAAACATTTTTGATAGAAAGGGAATGATTCGTTGTCAGTGTTTAAGATCTTTCGTTAAGATCTTGATAATACCACACATTTTAAATTTATATACAGTAATCTGGCAACTGAATCATTAGGTCGTAACATTTTCTGAATTAACAGTTCGACAGAATAGTAAAGAGATGATTTTTGACAAGTGTGGTTGCAAAATTCTGTTTTGAATCTGTTGCTACTACATTGAAATGTTCCTATAAATTTAAAAGATATGAAAAAATGAAGTATTGAAAAATTTGTATCAATCAATTTATTATGTATGGCAAAAAGAGATAGGAATTTCAACGTCAGAAGATATTGGGCTTCTGATATGCACCATTCAATTCACCAATAATGGAGATTTATCTTGGTTTGAGGAGATGTTCACTTAAGGGGATAAACTATTATGTATTTTAAAAATAGTTAATCAATTTTTAAAAATTGTAATGAAACGAACTAGACAAGCAATATAGAGAAGATGATACAAAACATGGAACATTCTATCTGAGTTTATTTTATGAACAGAACAAGGTATATAGAGTAGAATTATTTGAGACAAAACGCGACAAACATGCCGAGTTCATGCAAATGGAACAGTGGTTTTATTGTTGTTCTTATTGGTTTTAATATTCCCAGTTTATATCATTATTGATTTTCCGAAAGCAGAGGATTAGCGAGTGTATAACTGGATCTTGCTTTAATTTTAACATAAACATATTGCAAAAAGAAATTTTTGTACTGGATGATACGTCTAAGCCCAGACTTCTTTACCTTACTGTTATTTAGCATCAATAGAGTCTGCATCTTATATGATATCAATATCCTTAAAACTGTAGATTGATGTATTTTTTCTCATTTATGCGATTAAAGGGACATTTTGAAATGATATTTATTATTGCAGTAATGTTCCTTCCTGTAATTTGGTCAACAATATACAAAAAAGATTTTTTTATATTTGAACAATGATATCGATGCCCGTTATTTTGTATCTTGCTGAAATGTTACCACGAACATAAGAAATGGGATATTTTTTGTATTTGATCTGATATCCATTACAACAATTCAAAACGTTGATGTGATTTGAAGTACACTTAGTCTATGTAATATTATATCGATGACTTACTGTCATTAAAATAAAACATACATAAATTTATTTATGATTTACAACAAACATAAAAGACACAGGACATTGTTGTATTCATTGTAATATCGGTGCTTGTAATACCACCGTTATCGTTCTACTTACTCAATTGCTTCCAAAGACATGTTAGAAATGCGATATTATTCTATTTAATGTGATATCACTGTGTTAAAAGCTTTAACTCTCTGAATTCATACCACAAGCATATGCAAAATTGTTTCTTGTTTTCATTCAATATGGCGTTGATTTTCGCATTTTGTGTTAATTAGGTTTTCAGAAAATGTCGATGCCGTGTCAATGAAAAAAAAAACTCTCCCAAAGTCAGAAGTTATGTCCCTGTCACACTACGCCACTACCTTGAATACCTAACTACAATCTGCATGATTTAAAGGTGAAGAGAGTGTAGTACATTTGTCTTATTTTTGACATTCCTACGATCTTTTAACGATTTAACTACAACCAGCATGTTCTAACAGCGACCTTCTCACGACTATACCGACTACATCAAGCCCTAACTATCCTCCAATCACGACCTGGAAGCAGTTCTATCAGGACACTACTAGATCTTTCTACGAACTGCGAGGACGTCACGCAATGTTGACCCTAGTTGATATTAATACTTTGCAACACACGATTTATCCATTTTCTGAAAGTTCCCAAGTGCACATCATTCTTCTCAAATCATTAGAACTTGTGAGAGGCCTTGGTATGGGAAAGGGGTTTAAACTACATTTAACAATAATAACCCAATGAGCAATCGCGATGCATGACATCCATCGTCGTTTTCTTAGTAGTGCATTGTTGGTCGTGGAGTAATATATTGCGTGTAAAAGAGCGGCTGTAACAAAACATTTTTGTTTCGCATTCCAATTTTTATAGTCGAATTAACAGACGAATTGCAGCTTTAAATATGCTGTGGTATTTTGCAAGCCAATTTATTCCCTGATCATGGTATGGTTACGGCTCGATGTGATTAAGTGGTGATAAAGTCAGCGTATTGCGGCCTTTTATATTGTAATTCAGTGGTGTTGTGTTCGTGGCAGAAACGTACAACAGTCGTAGTTGAGTCTGAACGGTCGTATTGAAATCGTAGTATCATTGGTCAGTGATCACAGCGCAGTCTTACAGGTTGGCAACGCAAAATCCAACTACGATGCTACCATGAAGACCTTACTGCGACCTTACGACGGCCAAATTTTTCCAACAACTGCACTACGACTTTTAACATGTGCAAAATAGTTTAACGGTGTTCACGACCACGGAGATCTTTCTACGATCGTACACCGATCTTTACGATGGCTTCGACCGCGAGACGATTTTAATTGTTTTTGATTGGGTATCAAAAGAAAGAATTATGACTTTGTTGTTGTTTTACTAGTTAAACTACATGTATCTAACCTAATAAGAATGAATATTTGTGATATTGGTTGTGTATCATTTAAGTAAATTGCTGTAAATTTACTAATATCTACTATCAAAAGTAATCAATCTTACATTTTGCGAGGAAGCAAGGTAGATATATATTTATATAGCCAATTAAGAAGAAAATGTCATGATAATTTCGAATGAAACGAATTAATGCACTCGACAAGATACGATATTTTTCTTTTGGATTTTTGCTTGTTTTTCTTCGTATAAATCGTTATGATAAAATATAAGATTTGTTTTCCTTTCTGCACTGGAAAAGATTTTCTTGGCACTTTAATTTCTTTCAGTGCCTTAAAATGCAATTTAAGTATATAAAAGAAGCAAATCAATTGAATGTCTCGCTCATGCCAATATCATTTTTGATCAGAGTGCTAAAATTTCAAACTTTGGAAATGCCCCTGATGCAGCACTACGTAAAATTGATCTGACTGAATTTTTTACCTTTTTATATCTTTATGATATGTTATTCCATTTGAAGTACTATGTATTCTAACAGATGCCAAATCTCCTTTTTTAGATCTAATGTTGATGTTACAGGTAGTCATGTATTGATTGCCTCTGTCAGAAAATAATAGTTTGACACTTGTTTTCTTTGGTATTATATGTCATGTCATTCAGAATGTTTTGAAGTTAATGTCAATAAACTATATAAAAAATCCAAAGCCCTAAATCGATTATATACTTTTAATTATATATATATATCTATAACAATAGTGCAGTGACAATCTAAAAAAAAGGCGCTTAGTTTTCGACTATAATGCAACCACTAGACATGCAGCTAAACTTGTTTTAAATGATAGCAGAATGATTGTACTTCATGATTTGGCCTGTCGTCACAAATTCGTATGGTACAATTTTAAGAAGTTTGACATTATTTATCGATTTTCTGTGAAATTGAAGATTTCAAACACAACAAAAGAATGAAATATTTTTCAAGAAAATAACTTCCACAAATGTTTTGATCTGTCATTTACAGTCATTGATAATCACTTTATTTAATATTTATCATTTCGTGAAAATTAAACATGTTATGTAATTGTATTTTCCGTTTTTTGCACATTTTTCCTAAAATTTAAGACATTTATGTTCCGTATTCAAAGATTGATATTGTTATCAAAAATTCTAGTTTATACCTCTGGTGAAATAATAATATATAAATTTACTGATATTTTTGTCTAAAACATCGAAAAATATGAAAATTACACAGTACTCTATACAGCTTTAACATCTGGAATTGTTTTGGCATCCCTAACTTATATAAATCTACTCTACTCATCACACCCTTATAGGTAAAAAGGAAGGAATTCAGTAAGGGAACCAGTTTGTTTACCTGTGTACCCAAGGAATTGAATGATAGGTAAAGTAAGGATTGGCTGAGCTGCAAGATAATATGTCTTTCACATTTTCATGTCATTTACTCTTTGTAGTCTTTCAATAAATAATTAAAAAAATGTTTAGCACTTCACAGTAATTTTTGGCGATTTTTTTTTAAAAAGATAGATTTTTTCCCATTCTATGCAGACATTGTGAACTCCCTACTTTTCTATCAATAGCGCAAAAGGAAGGCGGTCATGCATATATACCCTTTAATTTTAGACGTACCAATAAAAGTTCCTGAACAACAAGAATAGTTTTTGTTCGAATCATTGTTAGAAAGTACTATAAAACTGAAATATATTAGCAATGTGGGCATTTGGAAATGAATTCCTTCCTTGTTTCCTATATATTTACTGGTGCACATGTAATTACCTTGATTACTTTTGAGTAGATATAATAAAAATAACTTTTGATTGTATTGTATGTTTTGTCAAAGAATTTTAGTTACATTTGCAATGAAATGTTATTCATTTTAGTATTGATTTCTTTGTTTCACAACACCTTGCTGAAGTATGTCTAATAACTAAAGTCCCGTTAAAGTAGCACCACCCTCGTCTCAATAGGGAAGACCCTCTATAAACTGGAATTTTTACACAATATGCCAAACATCTATGCCAGAGTCATTGACCACGTCCACAAGCAGAGGCCGCTTTACTTTGATATCGGCTATAGTTATTCGGGAAGACAATGTTTTTAGGAGATTAGTTGACGAATGCCAAACTATTGAAAATATACCGACTGAAAACATAAAATACCATAGAACATGTTACAAATCTTTTGCAAGTAGGCATAACTTATCAGCATCTACATTTTCAACATCTTTAGCAAATAGTTCGCCAAACTTCTCTTCAAATGTCCCCTCTACCATTTATTTAGTCTTGACACGTTCTAACAGAACCATAGATATGGATTTGTCTGCATGTGTGTTTTTTAGGTGCAAAACTTGTAAACGAGACAAGAAAGTGCACAAAATTACGCCAGACGAGAGAACAAACAAGCTTCTTAACATAGCAATTCACAGGGGAGATAATGAAATGGTATACCTGTTAAACTGTCCCGAGTTTTCAAACCAAGCACTATATCATGATACATGTATGACAAACTACCTACTACAAAAATAAAGACAAAAGTGTTGACAAAGGATTACCTGACTATGCCAATTTATTTCAATCTTTTGTTTCTACTATTCATGACGACTTGCTTATCCACAAAAAATCTTTACTTTGCCCTACTTACTTGAACTCTTTTCGGAATATTTACGGATTGATAAAAAAGACAGTTAAGCTACATATAAGCTGCAAAAAAACTACAAAAAAACTTTGGAAACACGATAACAGTCATACAAAAGTCAGGCCAAGGTATGTCAAACCTAATGTACAGCAGTGCCATATCTGTTGAAGAAGCACATACTTGAGATAACTTAACAAGTGTTGCTGATCATGAAATTCAGAAAATTGATAACGGGTCCTATCTAAGCCATGGTATTATCCATTCAAATGACGAGACAAACCTTATTCAAGAGGTTGCTGATAATATTGATATAAACGAATAAACTATTGACGGAAAGGACATTTTCCATTCCATTGCAAGGGCTGTATTTCAGGCCCAATCATTGTCCGATATTCAGGTTGTTGGTTCGATAAAACGCTTGACAGGGCGTTCCCTTTAGCTAACAGAGTCATCGTTAGACAAAATTTCATGCACACCTTTCAAAAAACCAAAAGAACGCGTGGAACCGGCTCGTAGTGCTCATGATTAAGATCAAATCGAGTCATGTGGGGTGAGAAGAGCAGATTCTCAAAGTCTTGTTTGGGTGTTGTTTAAGCTTTTCTCAAGGAATATAATTGAGATTCCGCTCCCTATCATTGTGTCTACCAACATACAAACAATTTCATTTTTGGACTAGATATCATCGTTAAATGTCAAGCAAAAGCTTCTCTTACAGTCGAGTTGCCTATCCACCAATCGTGGATGCAAAGCCAACTGATATTGCAGCTGTATACACCACACATGAAAAGGTGTGTTGAAATGTGCAAATAGGCAGGACAACAACATTATACCCAGACTTTTGACCAGCAGCTATATGCCATAGCTCAACAGGTGAAGTGGTCAAACCACAAAGAAAGGATCACATTTTACGTCTTGGTGGATTTCACTTACTTTCATGCTACATTTCATGCATAGGTAAACTCTGGGGTGATGGTGGTCTATCAGATATCCTTGTTGAATCTGGGATTTATGCTTCATGCACAGTTGAACAAATGTTGTCAGGTAAACAGTTAAATTGTGCAGTACGTGCTCCAACTTTAACATACGAAGCACTGGAATCAATGTGGTTGTCGAATTTCTTTGATTGGTGTCATACGAATAATAAACTTTGAGACATTCCACAAGATGTTTGGAAGTTATATGTACCATGCCACGACTCGTTTTCTGATCATCAAACGTTTAACAAGAAAATCAATGACTGTATCATTTTATTTGAAACTTACATTTCACCTCTTATCACAGAGTTTCGAAAATATTCTTTAGCTGTCTCAGTAACATTTCGCTTCTGGGATATGTTCCTCAAAGCAGTTGAGGTTTTGTTAGAAAAAATCAGGGTGGAGAGAAATGGTTTATGATCTCTCTATCTTAGTTCTATAAGGTCGATGCTTCCGCTTTTCTTTGTGGCAAACAAAACCAATTATTCGAGATGGACCCCAGTAAACATCAGAGATATACTCAATCAACCTACTGAAATTCAAAGTAAGTTTGAAATTTGTCTGTTTTCTATCCGCCAAAAACCGGGTTACTTCAATGGAGTATGGTCTGATATGGCAACAGAGAAAACTATAATCAAGGATAGCAAAGGCAATGGTGGTATTGTTGGCTTGACCAGACAAAAAATCGGAACCTATTAGATGGAACCTAACCAGACATGTAGTCGGACAGTTTAGCGCTGAAATTAGATCAAGGTCGGGTTTGATAAAAGATGATGACGATATACATAACGAAATAAGACCAACATGCATGAATCGAGATGAACAGCAGGTAAATATTTTAGTAAGCTTTATTAAGGACAAAATGATTCATCCCTTTGGAATCAGCCAACATCCACCCCAGTTGATAAATATATCAATAGGATTGCATGCTTCCAAGGATGTAGAAGAAACGCTTTTGGGATCATCTGAAACTGGTAAAGCTATGGTAGAAAAGTTTATCGTAAGATCGTTAAATGAAAACGCATCTGGAAACTTTTATGTACCTATACAGCGGTCAAACATCAAGACTTTTACTGATATACACAAAAAGACAGACTTGAAGTGTTGATCTAGAAATACAGTTAAAAGTGTCATAAACCCGGAGTTAATCTTCTGTCGGGCACTTGCTCTTACAAAATGCAGAGATGACATTACCGTGGAGAAGTTGTTGTCCTATCCAATTAGGCCGATTCCAACTGTTCTTTTTCACAATGATCGAAGTATGCGGAAGGGAAATAAATCTGACCTCACTCGTGAGCTCGAAAAAGAGGTCTGCTCTTCATTTTCACTCCCCCTATTTTACAATGAAGCCACTTACTCATTAGGGATGGTATGGAGGTTATTCATGCAATGGACGCAAAGTCTTTTTTGAATTTCGCGGGTTTTGCGTCATCGTATCAGAAACTTCAGTATCATATTGTGAATCAACAGCAACTGTCGTTGATGTTTTTGATCATTATGACCTTGAAAATTCCATAAAATTTACTGAAAGAGAACGGCGATCTTCTGCAGTAGGTAGTAGGAGGATTTACCAAGTGAACGAAGTGACTGGCGAAAATTTCTTGCAAACAGGAAAAACAAACAGGCTTTGAATTTTTTTATAAGGTCTTCCTTCTCGATTCATATTGTGTCAGAAATTCTTATTATCTGGTGGTTGTACTTTATACATTGCTGGTGCCTTCGTAATCCTGTAATTGTTAAAGATTGTTCGAAATGTGGCTATTGACTGTGTCTCTCTTTTCAGAACACAAGAAGATGCTGACACTCGTATTATTTTGCATGCTCTTTACGCCGATAAACAGTTTCAGATTTTAAAACTCAGAGGTAGTATTGTTATAAGATGTTCTGAGACTGATGTTTTAGTTCTTTGTGTTCATTACTTTCCCAAGATGTTACATACTAAACAGCTGGGTTATATTTAGGTACTGTTTCCAGAAGTAAGGATTGTAGGAGATACATTCCAGTTCATGAATTATGTAGTTCACTCTCCAGCTTCACCTGTCAGATTTTGCCTTCAATCCACGCCATCAGTGGATGTGACACTATCTCATGTTTTTTTTTGGAATTGGAAAAAAAGACTTTTCTTTCTGCTGTGGTATTCATGAAACAATTCCGATATTATCTGTCCGCCAGACACTTTTTATTGCGAAGCGACCATTCTTTTTTAATCTTGCTAAAGAACTTTAAGGAGCCTGAAGGCATTGTGGCAAGATGGTTATCATTACTAGACACTTACGATTTCAAGATCGAGCATCGAAAAGGAACATTACATGGAAACGCGGACGCATTGTCACGCAAACCAAGACGTAGGTGTAAACGTGAAGATTGCACTCAGTGCAATGAAGGAACACAGTGCACAAATCGATGTAAGCAAGCCGAACTAGACTGCCCGACAACAAACAGTACCAACGCAGATACCGATACAAACATCACTTCGACGAGTCAAATAGATGAGCAAAGTGAAAATTACGCTCAGCATATCGAAAAGGCTGTCATTCATTCAAATTGGTCGGGACAGTGGGATTTGATCAATCTCTTTGATTCACAGTAAAAAGATGTCACAATTCAACCCATAATTGAGTTATAAAAACAGAATGGGGAAAAACCTGTCCAACACAATCGAAACAAAAAATCTAATATTCTTTTACGACAATAGGAATGACTGAAAATCGAAAACGGTCTTCTTTATCTTGTTAAAGAAAATGAAGATAATACTAAATCTTTACAGTTTGTTACTCCTAAGTCAATGAGGAAAGAAAAAAAAATGCATCAATTGCATAATGTAAGAACAGCCGGTCACTTTGGTCGCGAGAAAACTCTTCAATGGATAAAGGCAAGGTTTTATTGGCCCGGAATGACCGATGACATAGCGAGATGGTGTCAGACATGCACGCAGTGTCAGAAGCGGAAACCAGGACCGAGACGTGGCAGACTGCCAATGCAACACGAGACGGTGTTTGGTCCGATGGAGTGCATAGCCATTGACATACTTGGTCCATTGCCCACAACCGACAACGGAAACCGTTTCATCATGGTCATTGGTGATTACTTCTCAAAGGGGACCGAAGCTTTAGCGATGGAGAACCACACGGCACAGTCTGTCGCTGATAAGTTGGTCACCGAGTACATATGTCGGTTCGGAACTCCAATGAAGATTTAAACGGATCAAGGTCCTGAATTTGAATCGCAACTTTTCAGGCGCATATGTAAGCTCTTGGACATTGCAAAATCACGAACCACGACCTACCACCCGCAGTCTGACGGAATGGTAGAGAGGTACAACCGTACACATGTAGCAATGTTAGCAATGTTCGTGAACGATAACAAAAACGATTGGTACGATCACCTTCCGTATTTAACCATGGCCTACAGGGATAGCATTCAAGAAAGCACAACCTGCACCCCAATCTCCTAATGCTTGGCAGGGAGATATCACTCCCTTTAGATGTTACAGTACCCTGAAAATTCAACATAGCAATTTGACTACAAAAGGATCACTTCGGGATCACAAAAGGATCACAAAAAATAGTTATGATCGTTGATCACAAGATTTCTGATCAATGATCATAAAAGTTGTGATCAGTAATTGTAGGTGTTGTGATCAATGATTGCAGAAGATACAATCAAGGATCATAAGCTTTGTGGTTCAAGGATCACAGCAGTTGTGACAAAGGATCAAAGGAGTTGTGATCAAGAATCACAAACATTGCAATCAAGGATCACAAGAATGGCAAGTGTTGTAATCGCAAGTATAGTTGATGAAAATAGAATTTAACAATGCAAATTATTTTATATTTCCCCACCACATTTTCTTTATATCAAAAGTAGTCGGCAGTTGCATTGTATGTGTATTACCCATCTTCGGAATATATTTACAGTTATGTAATGTTAAAAATAAAATTGTTTTTTTTATTAATGGATTTATTAGAAATATAATTGGTTGAATAAATGAATTTATTCTTATTGTATTCATTACTGTCAGAGACATATGAAACCAATTAATTTTATGTCTCTGTAACCGTTCAATAGATAAATTTATTTCTCTTTCGTTGATGTTTTTCTAAGTATTATTTTTTTGGGGGATAAATTTTAGATATAAGGGAGCCACTGCGTGCTGTTTAATCGAAATTGGTATAATATAAGACAGAAAATCTAAATTTCACAAAACAATTATGAAGTTTACAATATCACTAAATATACCTTGTATTTAGGTACAACATATACCTGTTGTTACTGCTTTAATGTACAAACAACGTCAAAGATTTTTTTACCTGAGCAGTGCGACACCTCCTTAAATAATAAAAAAATCTGTTCCAAATTTTCACCCATTCTTTATTTCCACTGAAACTTTATATTTATAGTAACATTTATATAATTTTTTTTAGATTCAAATCTTAAGATTGTCATATTTTTATCGCCCTGTTTCGTTTAATTAAATATTTTGCAATTAACCTAAATTATTTAATTTTACTTCTGACATAATCTTTCAAAAATGGGAAGTAAACATATAAACAGTTAATAAAATAAATCTATTTCTAAATAGATCAAATTATTTATCAATTTATCTAATACATTACAATACTGTTGTGAACAAGGATCACAACTTCTTGTGATCAATGATCAAAGCTTTGCGATCAAGGATCATAATTTTGAGATCAAGGATCACAACCTTGCGATCAAAGTTGACATTCTTGCGATCAATCAAGGATAACAATCTTGCGATCAAGGATCATATAGTTTTATGATCATTGATCACTTTTACTTGTTTGATCAATGATTTACAAGTAAAAACAATCACTGATTGCAATCATTGACTGCAAAAGGATCACAAAATCTGCCAACTTGAATTGTCAAAGTACTGTATGACCGGATTTTCAAATTCCAAATCTGATATGAGCTGTTCAATCCGTTACATAGAATGGTTTAAAGAAGCAATACAATGTGCATTTGACTGTGCTCATGAAAACTTGCAAAACAGCTTTAGACGACAAAAGCGATATTACGACAGGAACCAAAAACCCGACAATTTGAGGCTGGAGATGAGGTTCTCCGATGGTATCCCCCTGAATCCAGTCAAAAATTAGGTTTCTGGTGGACTGGATCGTATAAGATTGTTCGAAAAGTATCGGACGTGAATTATACAATCGAGAGTTGCCATAAGGGTAAACAGAAAACATTTCATGCAAATGATATAAAACCATTGAGTCAATAGATAACGAAGGCGAACAAAGCGGGAACGAGTCGGAAGTCGAGGATGAACAAAGTCTAAATGACTTTCAATCAAATTATGAATATACAGCAGATGAAAAAATATCACAATTAAACATACCAGTTCATAGTAGGACCGGAAGGCTTATTACCCTACCGCTAGCTTTTGCTAGTGCCGGTACCAAGTCCGGCTGTCCCGAGTTCCTATCGTTGTCTACGTTTGTCTTTTGTTTTATACGTTTTTTCTTGTGTAGTTCCCTTGCAAATTGTTGCATGAAATTATAATTTTCAGCCATTGTAGGTGTTTTCTGTTATCCATTTTTTAACATTTATAAAGCCACCAAAAAATTAAACACTGTAAACCGCGCTTCGTGGTGGAAAGGGGGGTTGTACTTACAGTTGAAATATGAATTAATAATCTTTGAATTGCAAAAAATGTGGATAAAGAATGCTAGGGTCAGGACAGAAAATAATATGCATGGCCTTTGTGGCTAAATTAAAGAGTGATACTACTTATTGAATTGACAAGGAATGATTATTCCTTTCGGTTTGTGCTACATGTGTTTGTGTTTTGTATTTGTGGTCCACTTCGAGTCGTTGCTTTTATAATTATGTATACGTAGTTATACATGCTGGATACCG
The DNA here is from genome assembly GCA_002080025.1 of Modiolus philippinarum. Taxonomy (NCBI): domain Eukaryota; kingdom Metazoa; phylum Mollusca; class Bivalvia; order Mytilida; family Modiolidae; genus Modiolus; species Modiolus philippinarum. The sequence continues at coordinate 113,703 of MJUU01026071.1, forward strand.
TGATATTATATTGATGATGTATTGTGTGTCTCGATTGAGCAATTGTCTGGATTGGTATTCCCCAGATATATAAATGTATCTGAACTTTCAGAGGCTAGATAAATGGTCTTGTTGGTCTTTGGAAATGGTTATTTCTCTTAGTGTGGTATCATTAATTTTAAACATAGCACAAAATGAAATGATCTGTCATTTATGAGTCTTGTTTTTACATTTTAGTATGATGTCAGCAGAGAATATGGACACTTTGAGGATGAAACACCAAGATTGAATTTTATTATCGTCAAGGCATGAGTTGTCCGGTTGGAGATTGCACATAAGCAGGAAACTTCCAAACCAAAGCAAAATATATGAGACATTGAGAGGAGAAGCACGTACTTCAGGTTTCTAAACTAGAATGTGCCATCGCTGGGTGTAGTGGGTTGGTAAGGAGGAAGTCCGACATAAGGACACATCTTATGTACATTCATGCAGAACGTGATGGAAAAGGATTTAGGAAATTCTTTTCAAGTATACTTCCGGGATTGTTAGGAGTAAGGGTTACATTGACCCTGGATTCTTCTTTTTGAAAGGCCGTACTGAAAAGAGCTTGGTCTCTTCTTCTCCAGTTCCAAAAGTGTCATTTGTTATTGTAATTCCTTCATCAACATCTTCTTCATCTGTTCCTACTTGTTCTGATGCCATCTCAACAACTACAAGTCAGTCTGATATCTCACCTACAGCCGTCGCTTGTTCTGTATCTCCGTCTGTTTCTATAGTTAAAAATGTAATGTCCTATGAGCAGATTAGTGATGATGACGATGTGGAATTCAGTGTTCATATCAAACCCACTTTGGCAGCTTCTGCACAGAAATCAGGTTCAACTTCTCTTCCTCCGCCAGCCAAAAAGATCACCTTAGACACTTACCGTTCACGACCACCACTACTACAACAACAACAACGGCACACATTAAACTACCACCACTCATTAACACAAACGACTCTTCTACTCAGACAAGCCGAATGGATGTACCGGAACTATATGTTCCTCCGATTCCCGACACACTTCCAGAAATTAACGAACATCTCCGTCTACTCTGCAGCTACATAGATTTTATTGATCGTGATCGGGAAGCAACTAAGCAAAAGAGGGACCAACTTAGGCAGGAATCGCCATCCAAAAAGAACGGGAAATGCGGAGGAAAGTTGAGGCAGAAAACATGGAACGCAAACGCCAGCTCGCTGAGATAAAGTACAAGGAAACACTTTTTGTGCACAGGAACGCTAATTATTTTTTTACTTATACATTATTGTATTCTAGTCTTAATTACGCCCATCTGATTGTTGAAATTACCTTATTTTTTTTAGAATTACCTTTGATGTTTGTGAAGTATATTTTTATTGACTTCCAGGAATCATTACTCTCTGTATTATCCGTCTTGTGATTGAGATGAACTCCATATTATCCGTCCAGTTATAGTGATTCAGACGAACCTGTGCAGGACTTCATGAAGTTGTATATTTGTTGACTGATTGTTATTGTTGATATATATCTTGTTTATTTTGAACTCTAAATTTAATATTTAAAGAAGTATTTAATAGTGTACCGTAGTGTATAAATGACTTTTTCGTAATTGGTCAGTAAGACAAACTTAATAATAGTCTTCTAAATAATTGACTTTGATACTGACCGGATTATAGTGCCATATATTTATTGAGAGACAGTTAAAGTATATATTTATCTAAAGACAGTTAAAGTAATATATTTTATTGTTGATAATGTATGTTGTATATATTGTATATTTATTATGTACTCTATTGGGTACTAATGTGCATTTTACTGGTGCACATTAGGTCTTGAGAGATTGGGAGTGTAATGGTAGACGTTGAGGGGTTTATTATTTATTTACTCTTCTTGTTATTTGCTTCTTTAGAAACCTTTCTCTTTCTCTGTTTGTTTATTTCTCTCTCGGGTCACTTCCGTGTAGCCGTCCCGGCCGGGTCCTTGCTTGGTATAGAAACAACAGCCTCTACCTGCCCGGACAGAGACGGATTAACATCTAGCAGACGACACCTCAGTGTATTTCTCTTCCGTTAAATAACTTACATTCAAAACACTAGTTAACTAATTATTTTGTAAGGATCAAAGTCAACAAATAATATTGTATTTATTACAATGTATCGCCAGGACATATTAAATCATCCTACAGTATATGAATCCCTTTATTTCAACAAAAATCCGTGTATAACGAATCCGAAGCAGGAGTAACTACTAGATCTAAACCTAGACGGAAGTCACAACAATGAGTCGAAACACTAGTGTTAACTGAGACAAACATTAACCCTAGACAAAGGAAAACCACTCCTGTTACATTATTTTATTAACTACGATGAATCAGTTTGAAATTTTGTCAGCTTATTTTGGAACATTTTGGGGACATTTGTGCAAATTTTTAAATGTTTTTGATGGGTAGAAATGCAATTCTCAAAAATCGGTATTTTTTACCCAAAATTCAAGGCATTGCAATTTTTGACAAATTTCCACTCTAAACAACTTCTTGACAAAACTGAAACTCGGAATTTGAAGAAGTAGCATTTTTTCTATAATTTTTCGCTAGAGCGATTGAAATGTTCAGACAATTTGGGAATTTTGATTTTGACCACTGAATCAAACGTTGATGCTTTTGCAAATTTTCAAGAGTGGACTAAAATGCATTCATGTAAAATTTTAAGAAGACATTTGATTAAGTAATTTAGCATAGAAAAATTCTTTAGCACGACATAGAAGATTTATAAAACATAAATACCAGGTGTTGCGTTTTCATTGGAACTCAGTATAATAAATTCCAATTTTGACTTTGCCAATATCGTTCGGAAGTTCTGTTATAACCCAAATGAACAAGGTTAAATTAAAAACAGCTTTTCAATATATTGTGGTTGAAAGGTATATGAAATGTATGCTCTTTATTTTTCTTAGGTATGGTGTACTTGTACATGTGATAATATCTCATGTGTACACTTTGTTCAATTACTATTATCTTAATTTATGTAAATTTTAAAACCTAAGGATTAACTCCCCCCATCGTAGTTTTGTCCTTAGCTATATTTGATATTACTGATTATTCGGATATCATTTGGTTTTATACATATTAAACATTTTAGAAATTATGGATTTCCTTTGTTTGGGTTCTAGTGCTGCTGATGAGGAGTTAATTTCCGAAATGGCCATACAGCTCATTAAAATTACTGCAGTTGGAGTTAACATATATGTTATGGTCTCATGTCATTTACTCCATATCCTTTTGTAAAATATAAGGTTGTTAAGAATGTGAAAACAAGGATTGGTCTGAGGGAGCAACGTATGATACATAATAATTCAACGCGTAATTCTAAGCAAATGCCTTTTGGAACATTATTTTTATTATTAAGCAGATATTTTTGTTTTTAAAACAACGGCAGTAGAACAATGAAGGAATAAAGCACATAAATCAATGTCAAGAGACAAGACAAAATCAAGAACACAAGAAGACGGAAGACAAAAGACACTACATGCCCACAAAACACTAAAAATAAAAATAAAAAACTAAAGCACTGACAGTGTGAACTCTCAAAAAGCAGAGTGACATCAGGTGCTCCGGAATGGTAAGTTGTCCTGCTCTGTATACATCAATAGTCACACTGTCACTTGGTCAATCCAGGGTTAAGTCAAAACCGGTAATCTCAAATCCGGGAAGACGTAAATCTAGCTAAAATGTCCGTTTTCATTTGTAATACTGTCATTTCATATCTATCTCTGATGTCAGGGTGGCGGCCGTAGAATTTCTGAAGGTACGAAAGTAACAACGGCGGAACAAATCCCTGACTCAGCAGTTTTTGTGACAGTGCTTTTGCTCTTCCCGGAAACTCACTGTATTTACTACAACTTCTACAGTAACGAATTAATTGTGAAATATATACTCCATATGCAGGGGAAGTAGATATATTGCTGCTGAGAATGGAAAAGTTAACAATTGGGAAGTCAAAATCATTACGTTTTTCATTTAACCTAGATTTCAGACGTCCATGTTCGTCAATGTATAACAAAAGGTCAAGGTATGAAGAAGAATTGAGTGAATCGGATATCTCTTTAATTTCTAGTTCACTTATATAAATGCGATGTCACATTATATATTGAAATAGATTGTACAGGCTGTGAAGTCATGCTATTTAAACAAGCACAGAATTTTTATTTCTTTTCTTTTTTATTATGCACAAAACGAAACTCTATACATTTTTGTCTTATTTTTAGAGTGTTGTGATTTGCTAAAATTTGGTCGCATGAACATTTATAATTGTAAAGGTTGTAACTAAAAAGCCGAATTGACTTTACCATTGGCGGATCAGGAGGGGGGTTCCGGGGGTTGGAATCCCCCTTTTTCTGAACAATCATGTATTTTTTAAATAAATATCCTGATGATTTTTTAAGAAATACCCAAAAAATTTTCGCGCATCGCTCCGCTCGGCGAAATTTCATTTCATATCTAATTGGACCCCCCTTTTCTAATTGCCTGCATCCGCGCCTGTTTATGTATTGACATCTGCTAAAAATAGGTAAGTTTTACATTTACATTAAAATATGGCCTAACACCTACTCTATATTTATATTATCAGTAGTGGATTTAGCTCGAAAACTCTTAATGGAAAATACAAGCGCAAAAAGAACCAAAAATATACGAACGCTGTTGTCGGAAACTTTATTATTAAATACATGTATTGATCTGCCGTAGTGTTTGGATGTCTTTGAATATTTTTCAGTGAGACTTTAACCCGTGGTTACAAATTTCATAATATTTTGAAACTTGTGAAACAACTTATTTATTTAAATAGTATTATTTTTTTATGCAACTTTGGTATTTGTCTATATTTATCTAAATAGTATTATTATTTTCTTATATTCCTAGACTCCAGTGACTGGTTCAATTGTGGTCACATGATCTTATATATTTCTAAGAGTTGTCAATAAATCTATGAATAGAGTTTACGTATTGACCTCTGTTAAAAATAGATCAGTTTTACATTAATATTAAATAAGGGATAAAAGATGAGTTGACTTTATGAATTGACTTATCGTATTGACCTCGTCCTAAAAATAGATGACTATTTTTTTTTATTAAATTGTAAAATTTCTTAAAAAGTGATTGTTGTTTCTATTTCAATATACAAAATATGCTTATATCTATGTCCATAAATCTAATAGAAAATAAGGATGCAAAAATCAATTAAAGAAACATCATATAGAATTGAGATTTATAATTTAAGTTCCAATTAAAATCCCTAAATTCGGAAAAAAATTAAACTATTATAGTCTATTAAATTCAATGGAGAAATTAATTGAAATGAGAAAGGTATATTGACCGAGGTCGTATGTCAATAAATTTCTGCATTGACCTCATTAACAAGCTATAATTGTATATAATTTTAATAGAAAATAATAAAGCAATTATAGTCTATTGAATTCGGTCAATGCAGAAAATTATTGACATGAAAAAATGTATCCAAGGACGTCCATGGTCAATATATACTTTTTAGCTCACCTGGCTTTGCCAGGGTGAGCTTTTGCCATCCCTTTGCGTCCGACATTCGTCGTCCGGCGTAAACGTTTAAAAAAATCTTCTCCTCTGAAACCGCTTGATGGATTGGTCTGAAAATTTCATGAATTTATAGTAATCATCCATGACATGTTCCCTACAAATAATCCTCATTTTATAATGATCCAATGAAAATCATGGCTTCTGTTGCTGAAAATAGAACATAGGGATATATTGCAGTTTTTGGCCAATAACTGGAAAACGGTTACAGATAACGAAAATTTGATGAAGTAATTGTTCAGAATGCCAAGATCTATCTGCCTGGCAATTCTGAAGAGAATCGAAAAACCCGTCTAGGAGTTACAGTCCATTTTCTGTAAAATTATTAAAATTTATGCATTTTTTATTTTTTATTTCAAAAACTGTAACAGAAAGAGTTGATGTTTAAATTGGAAAAAATGTTCAGCATATCAAGTACTATCCCCTCTGAAATTTTGAAGAAAATACAAATGCCAGTGAAGTAGTTATTGCTTGTTTTTCACCATATTTTGTTTTTTTTGTAATGGATTATAATTATCTCCCTTTAATTTCAGTTTTGAAATCTTCTTTGAATAACTTTTCTCTTTTAGGTATTAGAGAAATACCCTGCTATCACTTTATTTAAGCATTTATTTCTTCCATAATAAAGAGCAAAATAAGGTTTTTGTACCCATTTATACAATTTGTTACAACAATATTATCTTATTCTTTACCTTAGAAGACAAAATAAAAATTTTTATATATACTTATGGTATCTTTTGTGTCGTCTTGTTAATCGAAGGTCTTTCTTTTATTATGAAGCAGCTGCTTCTAGGCTTTAAAGGCTGCACAGACTGTTGCATAAACTTTAACAAACTATTGGTGACTTGTATTCATCTTGCATAAAATAAAATTTGAACCAAACACGGCAAGCCGGAAATGCTTATGAGATGCTGACTTAGTATCTTTACTTTGGTGATTATCTGTCTTTCAAAAACTGTAACAGAAAGAGGTGATGTGTTAAGTGGAAAAATGCTCAGCATATCAAGATCTACATTCTCTGACAGTTTGAAGAACAATCAAAAGGCCTGTTTTAAGTTTTAGAGAAATACCGTGCCATCACTTTATTAAAAAAATTAGAAAGGATATGGTGTAAATGAACATGAGACCATAACACATATGTTAACTCCAACTGCAATAATTTAATGAGCTGTATGGCCATTTCGGAGATTCATTTGCAGCACTATAACCCAAACAAAGGAAATCAATAATTTCAAAAATTTTAAAATGCATAAAACCAAACGAAATCCGAATAATCAGTAATATCAAATATAGCTTAGGACAAAACTACGATGGCGGGAGTTAATCCATCGGTTTTAGAATTTACATAAATTTAGATAAAAGTAATTGAACAAAGTGTACACATGAGATATTATCTCATGTACAAGTACACCATATCTATATATATGACTAAGAAAAATAAAGAGTATACATGTCTACCACGGGGAATTGTTTTACCAACTCCACACTGTAGTAAAAGACAAACTCCTGTATTAAATATTTTACGAAAGGATACGGTGTAAATGAACATGAGACCATAACACATAATGTTTACTCCACCTGCAATAATTTAAATGAGCTGTATGGCCATTTCGGAAATTCATTACTCATCAGCAGCACTTTAAAACAAAACAAAAGGAAATCCGTATATTTATTTCTTCAATAATCAAGAGTAAAATATACTTTTTTGTACAAATTTATACATTTTTTTACAAGTATTTTCTTAATCTTTACCTTCATAGACATAATAATAATATTTGTAATAAAGTATATGATGTCAAAGGTTTGTTAACGTTCTTTCGTCTGTGCGAGACCCACAAAGGTAGTCAAGGACGCTAAACACCTCCCAGGCAAGGTCTGTTCTTAGCAAACAAATGGTTTGCTTTCACTAATGAAGCAGCAGCTTCTAGGTAGCCTACACAGACTGTTGCAATTTAACAAAGATTTAAATGAACTGTTGATAACTTGTATGCATCTTGCATAAAAATAGATTTGAAACAAACATGGCATGACGAAAATGCTAATGAGATGCTTACTAAGTATTGTTACTTTGGTGGTTATTTGTCATCCAACAAGGCCACCGAAGGGGAACTTATTACTCGACCTTAAGGAAAAAGCATACAAAGAATGTTTCGTCTGAAACAACTCGGCTAGTAAGAACAAAACTTAATCACGTATTAAGCTCCTACCCATTTAGATTTCTTCAATTATTGGGCTCCACTCCAAACAATGAACGTCAAATCTATTTTACCTATAAACAATTACTCTAAACTAAAAACATCAAATTTATTTTTACCTGTATTCCACTTTTGACGTAACATTTCACTTCTCAGCCATTTTGTTTCTCTTCCACGGCCATTTGAATACATCAATGTCGATGATCTTGGCCAATCCCTACCTCAGTCTGCTTGTTTTTTAATCTTTTTTTACGTTTTGATATGTGTATATATTTTTGTTTTACCTTTTATCGCAGTTCTACAAGAATTTTAACTCGTTTGTTTATTAAAACTTAATCACAATGTACCTTAGATGGTCTCCTTCAAAATGAATGTCCTTCAAGTCTGCACCTTATGAAATTGGCTATCAATTGGAAACATAGTTTAATAGTGGAGTACCTTCAAAGATTTTCTCCTTTAAAAGCCATCTGACCAGTTGGAAACAAACTTTGACACAACACTTTATTCTCTTTAAAATTGTGTCCTGCAGATCCATCCCTTATCCAAGATGGCAGGTTATAGGGAAAATAGTTTACTCAAGTTGGATCATATCGAATGGTTTGTTTACATAGTTGGAAAAAAAGACCCTTTAACATAGAAGTTTATTTGACTTTCTTTATAGGCCATGATCCAGGAAAGCGATACAGATACTTGAGAGCCTCTAATTTCATGTCAATAAATTTCAGCATCGCCTTAACAAATAGGCTTTAGTATGACTGTTATCTTGTTACATTATAACATATAGCTTTGCCCTTTTAAGAATTGTCATGAAAGACCAACATGACATTTAAAGAATCTACAAAAAAAAAAAAAAAAAAAATCCCTTCCCATTTGAAATATGTAACCTTATATATAAACTGAAATTAGCAATAACAAGTATTTCTTGAAAATCTCAATTTCATATGATTAAAAAATTAAGTGACTAGACACTACTGGTAAGATACTTTTGTGTCATTTGTGTTCTGTGTAAAATCAAATCTACACACAATATTTATTGCTGATTTCATTCATCTAATACATTCTCGATAATCAAATGATAAAACCTAGAACAAAGTATTGGATACCTTTTTTAAGGATGAAGATCGGCATACCATAATTATACGCAAACCTCGACCCGTAGTGGGTATATAGGGATCAACACGTCCGTGTTTCTCATTCCTTCGATTCTAGATGATAATAATTCGTAAAGGTTCCGCGGAACCTAGTGTCTCGCCTGCTCACTCCATTGTCATTAGAATTTGGCCTTTATTAAAATATGTTTGCTAATAAGAATTCAAAGACATAACTTGTCTTTGAGACTTTCAGGAAATTTACCAAAAATGGAATCATTTTTGAAATCTCACCCTTGAAAATATTTGTTTTTTACTAAAATGAAACCAAAAAGCATGGTTTCTAACAAGAATTAAAAAAAAATGCTGGTCTTTGAGAGTTTTAGGAAATTTATCAAAGTTGGAACCACATTTTTGAAATCTAACCCTTGAAAATATTTGTTTTTCACTAAAATGAAACCAAAAAGCATGGTTTCTAACAAGAATTCAAAAAATGCTGGTCTTTGAGAGTTTTAGGAAATTTATCAAAGTTGGAACCACATTTTTTTCCTGAATTATGCATTAAATGGCTAGAATATTTGATTGAATTCAAAAATTGTTAGTCTTGGACATTTTTAGCAAATTTTCCGAAGTTTGAACCGGAATAAAATTCTGAAATCTTATTGCACATCAATAGACTGTATGCAACAATTCTACACCAAAATTAAATTCCTTTATCTTAATTTTGTTTGATATATGGACCTAGAGTGATCCTTAGCCTAATTCATTGATGCCGAAAATATAGGTCAAGGTGACATAATTCTGGTTTGGATGTTAGTGTCTTCTAAAGATGTAACCACTAACCAATCATCATCTGTCATGACATATAGGTGCTGAGATATGGTGCAAACCAAAACATTTGATAAAAAATACTAAGACCAACTAATGGCAAAATACGGAAAAATTGGATTTTTTTAATGAAACCTGGGATTCAATGATGAAGTTGCACTTAATATTGTGTCAAAATTTCATTGATATTGAACTTGCATCCGTTTAATTAGCTTTGAGACCTAGTGACCTGAAAATTTTGCGCACATACTAGCCTCTCATTGATACTGCCGATGTCTACTGAAATTTATAATTATTCTTGACCAAACCCTTCGGGAAGTTTTGAGTTTGATTTTTCTTCCGTAGCACGACAGTGTTCTACCAGCAGACTAGGCTCTTTGGGCTAACCGGCAGTCTAGCCGCGAGCACCCCTTGACCTATCTTTCAAAATTACGTATTGTCTTTTCCTCTGCTTTCAAGATTGTGGTTATGGAGTTAGTAGTCTACCTGTATTTTGTTTTATTCGTATGTTTTTATACTATAGGGGGACAGATAAAGGTGAGGTTTGGGTACCCATAAAGCGGTTAAACCCTACCGTTGGCTTTTGCTAGTACCGGTACCAAGTCCGGCTGTCCCGAGTTCCTATAGTTGTCTACGTTTGTCTGTTGTCTAATATGTGTTTTTCTTGTGTAGTTCCCTTGCAAATTCTTGCATGTAATTATAATTTTCAGCCATTGTAGGTGTTTCCTGTTATCCATTTTTAAAATGATATGAGAAAGTTATTAAAGTTTAAAAAAAGTTTAACATTTGGGTTAACAGAATGTGTATGACGACGCCGACGACGACGGAATCTATGGTCGCTATGTCTAGCCTTCGCTTTTGACACAGCTTTCTCAAATTTAAATATGTACTTAATAATAAATAAAGACGGTCACCAAGGTCGATTTTGTCTTTTTATAAATAATTGCCGACACGACCCAAGACATGATGTTATTTGTATTTATGTAGAAATCTTGGTGTAGTCAATACTCAAAGTCGTAATCAAACACGGTCGGCACTTTATAATCTGCTTACCTGTACGACAATTCTATGTCAATTTCTCATAATCATTACTTTTCTGAGACTTTCAATCTTTCTTCCACTAAAATGTTCTGAAAACTCTCCGTTTAATGCAATGAAAAAAATTAATATTTTTGCAGATCACGTTTTTAGAGTTATTTCCCTTCAAAATTTGTCTGTTAATAATTGTTGAATTTTATTGTTTAGAATTTTATTTACACTGACATTTGCATTAATCAGTTTAAAGGAAAAATAATTTGGTTCCAAATTAAAAAGCATGGAGGAGTTTTAAGCATCATTTTTTGTTACTTTGCAAAACAATTTTTATAAAATCAGGAAATCATGAGAAGTTTGGCTCCAAGTCAAAACAGCAGTTCATGCATAAATATCGTGTTAACACACCCACATTGCAGGTAAAGCTTGAAACATAGGAGAAGGTCTCATGACTTACAATTTCCAAACCGTATGGGGCTTTGTAGCATCATTAGTGGCTCTACATGACCTTTGAAAAGGTGACTACATGTCTATAAGTCAGTCATTTTGTATCGGCAGGGTCCATTTATCCACTTGGGTAACATGCTGCGGGTGTTTTGTACCGTGCTTTCTCTGATATTGCAGACATCATCTGTATGTTTTTTAAGTAAATATACAATGTTGTTTATTTTATTGCGAAAATGGGCATTCACTAAAAAGGTGCCCTAAAAGTGTAATTGATCGCACTTTATTTGCCCTAGGCGAAGAAAATTACCTTGCCCTTTTCAAAAGCTGCAGGAAACACTAACTATGATGAGTTACATAGATACATGTAAGATAAGATTTCACAACACATGGAACACTCGTTGTTAGGTAACGGCTTGGTTGATTTCTACTTTTGATTTCAGTTCCGTGTCTTCAGGTGACTTGTAAATTTCTATTGTAATTATTTGATGCGGCTATTTTGGTGGTTCATTTATTTAAAAAGTTTATTTTTTAACAAAATGATTAGTAAATGTAATATGCAAGGCATATATTATAGACGATTTGATGCTGTACAATACGGGTATACTCTATTGGTTTTAGAGCATATGTTTGTTTACAAAGCGAAAAAAAGAGCACCATTTAAGAATTAAGAGTCAGGTATGCTGTATTGATATAACATATATATTTAAAGGTTATATATGAATTTTGTATGAAATCTTCATCTCAACAACAAGTAAGCTGAAATTCTAGAAAATAAAAGTTCGCTTTTTGTACACATTTGCGGAAAAAAGGCCAGATATAGCTCGTTTAAACAGTTTGATTCTACTTAAAAAGGTTTTCTAAAAACCCAAAATCAAATAAACCATTGTAACATAGCAATTAAAGTACATGTATGAGTTTTAGAGGTTTTTAAAAAAAATTTTCAGAGGAGGAGTGCTGATTTCGACATTTGCAAACCTAAAAGAATATTGAAGCATAATATATTGGTCTCAATTTGTTGCTTAATCATCCTTAAAAATGATTGCAAAGGCACTTAAGAGATAGCTTTTAAGATATCTACGATCCTCACATTAAAAAATTCGAAATATTAAAAATGATGAAAATTCCGAAAAATTCCTATATAAAAAATAAATTGACATAAAAAATGAAAATCTTTGGACTCTGATTGTGTTATTTGTCAACCTTGTATCACAGCTGATAAGTTAGGTACAACAAGTACAGAAATCTACCAAACCTGTCCACTTGAAAGGGATTAAAGCTGATAAATTAGGTACAACAAGTACAGAAATCTACCAAACCTGTCCACTTGAAAGGGATTAAATCTGATAAATTAGGTACAACAAGTACAGAAATCTACCAAAACTGTCCACTTGAAAGGAATTAAAGCTGATAAATTAGGTACAACAAGTACAGAAATCTACCAAAGCTGTCCACTTGAAAGGGATTAAAGCTGATAAATTAGGTACAACAAGTACAGAAATCTACCAAAGCTGTCCACTTGAAAGGGATTAAAGGTGATAAATTAGGTACAACAAGTACAGAAATCTACCAAAGCTGTCCACTTGAAAGGGATTAAAGGCAACAGGAAAAAGTGCAATTTTGCACCTCAGACCACAAAAAGGCCTAAAATGCCCAAATTTATTTTCATTGTAAAGATAATGAATGAAAAGCTTACATTTGATACCAACGTTTTGCATATTTCATTCATATATAGAAAATTGAGGAACTAAAAAGTTGAAACCACAGTAAAAATGAAAATATCAAAATTTTAAGTAGTGTACTATTAAAGTGGACACATTCTGTCTTTGCGTACATTTCTTATTTTGAAAAGGGGACATAGGAGACCGACCGGGGGGGGGGGGGATAGCACGGACAGTAATTTCAGCACATGGCTTATAAGGGTATAGCTTCTTAATTCTTCTTTTGGAATCAGAATTTCAATATGATACAAAATGATACAAAAGGATATGGAGTAAATGAACATGATACCATAACACATATGTTAACTCCAACTGCAATAATTCTAATGAGCTATATGTCAGCATGGGCAATATATATATGCATTAGTGTCTTTATTCTGAATGCTGTGTTTTTATATCCATACCTTGTGGCTGTCTTGTGTCTTTGTTTTGTCTTAGGTTTCTGAATTCTCATTTTTTCCATGTCTCTGAGCTTTGATTTCCGTAATATCACATCCGTTGTTTCTTTGGTATTCTACTGCCGTTGTTTAAAAACTGCTCTAGAAGATTTAGGCCGTATTCTCCTTAGAATTCAATGCCCATATAGTTAAATGGAGATATATTTTTTTTTCTGATATAATGTTGTGTCATTTTTTGTAATGTCAAATATGGCCTTTTGAATGACTATATGCATTGATTTGTTAACCACTGGCATATAATTGCTATAAAGCTTCTACTAGCCTTCCTCTGTTTCTTGTTTTAATTGGTACACACTTTTTCTTGGTTGTAGGATCTATCCCTTTCTACTGCAATGTCTATCTTTGCCTGTAATGCAATTGGGTTTGATTGCAATAAGGGTTACATCGTCTGCATATGTGGGTGCACAGCAGTTGCTGTCGACAATTCTTCCACGAAGTCCGAAGCAAAAAAAAATATCTAAAAGAGGGTTGATATATACTTGACGAAAACCTTGTCCAATTCTGAAAGAAAATACTTCAATGTAATGTATAAAGTTGAGTTCTGATATAATACAAATATTACATTGACTGATCTTATAAACCGATTTGAAATAAACTTCGAATACGATTTTCTTGTATTTCCACATCAAAAGCAGTTTTTCCATCCAGCGGAGCAATTTATGCTTTTTTTCTTTACATTCTCTCTAGAACTCTTATACCGATTTTACAAAATTTTATTTAAATCTAAGGAGTATCTCCCTTATGAATAGCTCTGTCCTTAGCTGAATTTTGGCTTATCTATTTAGATCCTATTGTTTATTTATTCTCAATCAGCTTTACACAAATTTTGGTTTTTAGGCTTCCAAATGTTTTGATTCTATCTGCACATAAGGTGTCAAAATGTGCATATGCAGAAACAAAATTAACAGTGACTTCGGTATTTTGTTATTTACAAATATATCACATAAGAGAAGTGAGGATTTTTTGTAAATCTTTTTGCTACGGATTTTATATTGTTCAATATTTCTTTATTTCTCTCGCACTGTTTGATAACTTTATTATATACTGAGTGCCAATGAAAGCACAACACTTGATATTTATTTTTAGAAATCTTCTATGTTGTGCTAAAGAATTTTTCTATGCTAAATTACTTAGCCAAGTGTCTGCTTAAAATTTTGCATGAATGCATTTTTAGTCCACTCTTTAAAATTTGCCACAGAATCGACGTTTGATTCAGTGGTCAAAATTAAATTCCCAAATTGTCTGAACATCTCAATCACTCTGGCGAAAAATTTAAGAAAAAATGCCTACTTCTTCAAATTCTGAGTTTTAATCTTGTCAAGAAGTTGTTTAGAGTTTAAATTTGTCGAAAATGGCAATGTTTTGAATTTTGGGTAAACAATACCGATTTTTGAGAATTGCAGTTCTAAACATAAAAAATATTTGAACATTTGCACAAAATGCTCCCTAAAGGTTCGACAAAAAAGGCTGAAAAAATTCAATCTGGTTCATGGTGGTTCAAAGAAGGTACACGTTTGATAATAGGAAAACAAGGCATTTTTAGAAACAACCAAGGGAATGTTTAAAGCCCCTATCATTCATGGATTAAATGAAAACCGGTCCCAAAATTTTGAGATGGAAAAATGGTTTAACGGGGTTAAGCTTTGTAGTGGACAATAAAGAACACCAATCATGCGTAAATTCGCACCAAAACCACGTTGCCATGTATTGCGGGTGGCTTGGTTTCAAAAATCAGTCATGCGGAAAATTATTTATAAGGCCTGTGTAATTAAAAGTAAATTGGCAGTTACATTTGTTGAAAAAATGTTATTTGTAAAAAAAAATTAAGTGTTGCGTTTCATTGACACCCAGTATATTTTCTATAATTTTCGAATTTATTGCAGTAACAGTAATTTCTCGGAAATTTTTGAAATCTTATAGATATATCACTTCTTATTTTATATCTGCGACCAATTTGCCTTTTTTATACATCCAATGAACGTTTTATGATATACCAATATCCGATTGTCTGTATGTACGTTTAATGCTTATGCTTTTCGCTCTAACTTGACAATCCTTTGAATAATTCACTTAAAATATGTAGAGGTATTTGAAAGGATAACATCACACTTTGTATACTCTTTTGTAAAATTCAGAGTTTCAAGAGTTATGGGACTTTATTTGTCAATTTTTAAATCATGATATTACTTGACTGCCCTTAGCCAGTACACTTCAAACTTTGTAAGGGTATTGGATATGCATTCTTTTTCGTGAAATTTTGATTTTTCTAGTAAGAGTTAGGGTTTGGCTTCTTTTACATGTAAAGCTTGTACTTGACAAACATTTAATTATTTCATGTCAAAATGTTTTAGAGATATTAATTCAAAAGATATCAAGTTTAATTGGCCAGTAATGGACGGATTCTAAATTAAGAACCGCTTGCCTAACATTCCTAAGTCACTAAAAGTTTTGATGAAGTTATGAAGGCCTTAGAGGCCTTATCGTGTGACTTGGCGCAGCTGTATATTTTAGCAGGTCAATTTTAGTTTGCCAATTTCTTGTCAATTTCAAATGATAGAAGCAGGACCATATCAACTGACTACGAGGCTTCCTATTCCATATGATATACAGTTTTGATACACTGAATTAAATTCGAATTTATGATTAATATTTAATGTACCAGACGTATAGGGGCTCTTAGTATACATGGCAACTGTACAAAGAAAAGGCATGGCGTTTTATTGCTTCATCGATCTACAATAAATTAGTAAGACAAATGATATTTTGTCAATAAAATTTTTAATTAATTATTTAATCAGATTAGTAAGCACAAAGACTGACTTCCTTGTTATCATATTACTGAAGTAGTCCAAATCACTTAATAATTAAGTATTTTAAAAGAATAAATTCATAGCATGTACCAGTGTAGCATAGAGATTTGGGACGTACATTAAGATAGAGACTGACAATTTTTTTTTCTCCTAGACTCGTGCAATTCATTGTAGATACATAATGCTTTACAATAGCAGGAAAAAATATTCTCAACATACTATTCTTGTCGTTAATGTAGAAAATATCATGTGAAGATTTGCCTTGTACCATTCATTCTAAGTGTAAATGTATTGGAACATTTATTGACTGTTCTAAACTGGATTTAACCGAATTTTTTCATTTCGGTGGGGTGCAGTTCATGAATGTTATGCATATTAATTATAGTTACAACAGTATATCTGTTGTTCCGGATAACCGATATTTTCCTAGAAATTTACTTTCATTGGACATTTCTTTCAATAAATTGAACAATTTTGGAGATGTGAATTGGAAAGACATGCAAAATCTACGATTTTTGAACTTCAGTAATAACGACTTTGAATTGATACCAAGTACACTGCAGTTGCCTCCCTTTTTAGTACATCTTGATTTGTCGTTCAATAAAATAAGCAAAATACCAGTAAATACGTTTTATTACGGATCATTGCTTCAAGACTTAAATTTACATGGAAACAAATTAGTTTACAATCGTTCAGTGTTTTACACTGATATATTTAAAAATCTCAGCCAACTTGAGACTCTGGATATCGGTTCTAATGCATGTTGGGTTGGCGAATTTTCCGATGCAGTATTCGAGACTCTTTTGAAACTTAAAAACCTCATTGTAGATGGAACGCAAAAATCTTTATTTGGAAAGTGCTTTTTAAAACTGAAAAAACTGACGTCACTTAAACTTCAATATTGTGGAATAAAAGAAATCACAGAGAACTATTTTGAAAATTTGATATCCCTCCAAAATCTTGACATCTCGCGTCCCAAGGCTCCTTCTGAAAAACCATTTTTAGATTGGGTTTATTCAGGAGCCATAGCAAAACTGAAAAATTTGAAATTTCTTGATATATCTTATAATTTCATGCTAGGAATGTGTGCGTTTCGCAACATAACAGGAGATTTGCCAAATACTGCAATTGAAATCTTCAAAGCTAGGAAAATTAACTGTCCGTATGGGTTAAGTACATTTCTTGCAATTGATGACCTAAAACCTCTTAAAAAGACAAAATTACGTGAATTATACTTAGATGAGAACAGGTTAGAAATGGCTGAGGATTTTTCTGCTATATACTTACCGAAATCGCTTGAAATATTGAGCCTTACTCAAAATAGACTCAGACTTGAAAAATATAAAGTAGATGGGATATATAAACTCACAGGATTACAATCGTTGGATATAAGCTTTCAAGATGGAGCACATCAAATTAGGGATGTTGCTGAATGGCATCTTTGTGATGATTTTAAGAAAACCGTCCATTGCATATCAGACCGTGTAAAAACGATTACATTTGATAGCTGCAAAGAGAGTGAGAAAAGGCAGCACACCGGAAACACAAGATACCAACACTATACTTTACCGATGCATAACGAAGAAATTGTTAGAGATACACCGTATCCGTACTTTGAACCAAACAACTGTTCTTTTGACGGTGAATACTATTACTTTACAATTATACCACCTAACACAAAAGTGCTTAAATTTCAGCAATCGAACCTTGGAGAAGTGGTTTATCCTCAGTTTGTCAGTAACGACTCATTACATCAGATTTATTTAAATGGAAATAGCTTTAGATACTTCTTAGGTCCAGTATGTAATGTTTCTAAGGTGACTATTCTAGACTTGTCTAATAACATGTGCTTTAATATATCTTCTTACTTTTTTATTGGATTCACTGCCCTCCAAGAACTGTATCTTCAGGGAAATAAATTAGGAGAAGTAATTGATCGATTTCAAAACGGTGAGATTTTTCAAAGTCAGTCAGATTTGAGGATACTACATTTGGCATCTAACAGAATACAAACTCTGCCAGAAAAATTGTTAGTAAATATTCACAATCTTGAGGTTCTAAATATAAGTTTCAACTTACTGACAGATTTCAATTTATCGATTTCTCATTTAAAGAACATTAAATTTATAGACTTATCTTTCAACCAAATAACATTTTTGTCAGAAACATCTCTCAACAAATTAAGTAATTTATTCATCACCAGATTAAAAATTAACATGCTTCAAAATAATTTTGAATGTTCGTGTGACTCATTTGCATTTCTACGCTGGTGTGATAAACATAGCTATATGTTGGTATATTATGAAAATTATACATGTCGATACAAGGAGAAGAAAAACATTGGTATATCGGACGCCATTTTGAAATTAGAAATACAGTGTTTGTCAAAGATCGGAATTATAGCTGCAGTATCGGCATGTATTATTTTGGTGATAGGAATAATTATCGGTTCAATTTTATACAGATATCGCTGGCACATGAGATACTGGTTTTATGTCATAAAGCGAAAATATTTGAACCAATACGAACCACTGAGGGATGTTACAGATTATTGCTTTGATGCCTTTGTGTCATATGCTGACGAAGACCGAACTTTTGTTTTCAAAGATATGACTGGATACCTAGAGAAAGTATGTCAACGGAAATTATGCATCCACCACAGAGATTTTATACCTGGAACTGACATAGCGGATAATATTATAAACGCCGTGCATCAAAGTCGAAAAACGATTTGTCTTTTATCAGATGCGTTTTTTAAATCGGAATGGTGTAAATTTGAATTGAAAATGGCCCAAATTGAAGGTGTAATGTCACGTGACGGTGAAAACATAATCATTATTGTTATGTTGCAAGATCTTCAATCCAATGCTCTCCCAGACAGTCTCATTGAGAATATTAAAGATGTGACCTATTTACCGTACTTCGATTTTGATCATTTTAGAGAAGATATTTGTAAAAATTTGAACAAAGCATTAGATTTTTAACATCATGTGTGTGTAGATAAATACATGTTTAGTGTTAGTGTCTTTTTATTATTATTATTATTATATATGTTCTTGTGCGTAGTCTTTATCATTCACCTATTAATGGAGAATATGCGCGACATATTTCTTATTTTGTTTTCATGTATGAATATAATTTCTTTCGTACTGTAACTATTTTTGAATATCAAGTGAAAGAAAAAAAACAAACAAAACAAAAAAACCTTTAGAGATCCAACAACGGGAGTTAAGCTACAAGTAGGGGAAACTGCACTGTATGACAGATTTTTGATTTGGGCTAAATTACCCATGTTAGCTCTTAAACCGATGATTACGTTTTTCTCTTTCCTAGTGTTTCCTGGTGTTCCTTTTCTATTAAAGTCATTTTCTTTATTACATTTTTTTTTGTTTCTCAGTTTAATATAATGTGTTGAAATCCGAATATGTTCGTTGCAAACAAAATTAAGTAATATCGTTATTCATTTAATAACAACGCGTGTCATTTACTAAAGGAAGAAAATATCCGCAAAATATTGCATATTCCTCGTAAAAGAAAATATTTTTTTTTAATTTTGATTTTGTTAAAAAACTGAAATTAGCGAGTCTTTCTTTATTCATTAAATGTGAAATCATATTACACCCCATGTATTATGGATATGATAATACAACCTATGTAATTATAAAGACAAGATAGCAGTAAACACCTACAATGGCTGAAAATTGCAATTACAACCTACAACCCATAAGAGAACTGCACTACACAAAATAGACTACAGACAAACATAAATAACTGTAGGAACCCGGGATAGCCGGACTTCGTATCGTCACTAGCAAAAGCAAACGGTAGGGTTAAACCGATCTATAGGTAACCATACCTCCACTTTCTCTATCCCGTTTACCTACAGTACACTAAACATTCGAATAAAACCAAATATAGGTAGACTACTAACTCTATGTCCACTATCTTGGAAAGTAAGGAATGTGACAAAACGCAATTTAGAAAGAAGGGTCAAAGAGTGCTGTCCGCTAAAAAGCTTGCTAGCTCAAGGAACCTAGTCTGCTGGTAAAACACTGTTGCAGTACGGAAGAAGAATAAAACTCATAACTTTCCAAGGGGTTTGGTAAAGAGTCGCCATTTATTTCAATAGAAATCGGCAGCCTCAGTGAGAGGCCAGTATATGTGTAAAATCTTCAGGTCACTGGAATCCAAAGCCAATTTAACGGATTCGTTAAGAATATCCCGTTGTTGCCCACTATTACGTAAACAATGTAAGTTACGTCCCAGTTTTTTCTGATTTTTTTAAATCGTAATTCATATTGATATTTGACATGTGACTTACTGTAGTGTTGTTTAACTGCCGCTTTTCACATGCCAATAAAGCTTTTATAGTATCTTACTTCAATTTTGAATTTAATGTTGATTCTAGTTGTATTCAACAAATGTCGGTTTCCATAAAACAGATTTAAAATCGTATCATGAACAAAAAGGTACCATGCATTATTAGATATCGATTGATTGCGATTTGTTTGTCCCATAAATGCAATAGTTTAGCACCATTAACACATGATCATTTGTTTGTCGTCTTCAATCTTCTTTTTAAATACATATTGATAATCAATTCCTTTTCTAGTCTTTGAAGTGTTGTTGCAACGAATTCTGCATTACTAAGCCAGGGAAATTTACTTACTCCCCACTCGGAACATGCTCACCCTTACGGAGAACCTGATGTCACTCTGTTTTTGAGAGTTCACACTGTTTTTTTTGTAATGTTTTATTGGTATAAATAACAGTATATAGTAATATTGACAGTTATATAATATTACAATAATTGTACATTTAGGTATCACAAAATCAATAATGTTTTAATATCTCAAACATTTGTTTTAAACAACTCAGAATTTAAAAAATGATAAATAAAAAAAAAAAAAAAAAAAAAAAAAAAAAAAAAAAAAAAAAAAAAAAAACAAAGGTTGTTTGTGGATCAGGCTATTAAGTAATTTTAATTTCTTATTCCAATTAAAAGGTAAAGAATCTTAATATTGATATCTTTTTGCTTCTGGGCATTTGGCCCCAGCAGGTATCTGCAACTTTAAAAGGTTTATTCTTATAGTACAAGTGTCTTTCAAAATATAAATTTTCTTTAAGGTAATTAATAAGGGCAGGATCATTCAATTGTTGGCCATTCATTTTTGTTCTGTATATATAAAATTTTGTTTGTTACATAATTAAATTTCTAATATAATTTCTCGGATTTTTGTTTACAATCCAACGATAATAATTGTCATATTCAGTGGTAATTCTATTCCTGTTTGTGTTCTAATCCACTGATTTAAATTTTCCCATAAATCAATTACTTTTGGACAAGACCAGAAAATATGTTCAATTGTTTCTATTTCATTATTACAAAAGTCACATTTGTTACTTTCTTTTACCTTTATCTTATTTAAAAAATCATTTGTTCCTAAAATTCTGTGGCATATTCTGTATTGTAGCCATTGTAATTTGGAGTTCTTTGTTGTAATAAAAGGTAGTTTATAATTTTTTTCCATTCGATGTTATTATTATTCATAATTCCAGACCATTTCTCTTCAGAGGTTAGTGTAGCCTTCTCCTTCTTTAGAATTTTGTACATGTCCTTAGAACCCTTCGGTGATTTGATAAATATCATAATACAATGAGGCAAAATTGGTCCAAAAACTTTTGACAATTTTTCACAATCTAAATGCAAAGTTTTCATGTACTTTTTAACCGAAGCAATCAGTTCATTGTAAGTAAGGAAGTTTGTTTTATATAGCATAAATATTTCGAAATTCTTCTAAACTGTGGAAATTTCCCTCTTCATTTAGTAAGTAATTTATAAGCCAAACCCCTTTTTCCGCCCATGATTTATAAAAAACACTATGATGTCCAATTGTAATTTTTCTATTATGCCAAATATTACAGCATACTAGGTCTTTTTCGTCTGAAATATTTTGGTTTGTTTGCAAGTCAATCAAGGCTTCAAAAACTTCATTCCAAAACTTGTTTTTAATTCCACTTTTTGGCCCATTGTAGATCAGTTCATTTAAATTAAGTTTTTCTGAAAGCATAAGTAACTTAGAATATTTAGAATTTTCTTTTACAATTCTTCTTATCCAAGTGAGTTTGAGACCTTGTATATTTTTATATATATTTAACATCTTTAGACCTCCATTTCATATATTTGACATAAAACTTCTCTTCACACTGTTAGTGCTTTAATTAGTTTTTTGTGTTGTATATTCAGTGGTTGTGTGTTTTGTGGGCATGTAGTGTCTTTGGTCTTCCGTCTTCTGGTGTTCTTGCTTTTGCCTTGTCTCTTGACTTTGATTTATGTAATCTTGTGCTTTGTTCCTTCGGTATTCTACTGCCGTTGTGTCGGATAAATAAAAAATTTCAAATCTGGGAAATTGTTTGACCTATTGGTTGTAACGTGCCTCACAATTTATCGGAACAAATGACATATCAGAGGATTGAATATCAAAAGTGAAGTGTGTTACTATAAATTTCATTTGAATAGGAAGACTTAAAGTAGATCTGACACAGTGATTGTTATATTTTCAAAGTAAATGATTAATGCGGGTAAAAACAAAATTACAAAATAGAGTGGTCAAGTGCCGAAGTCAATGAAAAAAAACAAGACAAATCAGATGGAAACAGCGGAAAAATTGCCGACACACAATGGTCCTGACTAAGTACAGGCATTTCAAAACAAATGGTGGGTAAAACTGGTTTTATAGCGCACCAAACCTCCCCTTTCAATTACGGTAGCGTCCGGCAGCAACTCAACAGCAATAGCCATTGAAAGGTCGTAGAGAGATAAAAGAAATGATCGTCCCAGTATTAAGTAAAGAAAGAATCTTGAATCAGAGTTCGGACCGAATCTTCAAATTTTTCCACAAAGGACTGATATCTATTAAAGAAATTTATTAATGATCGTATGAGACGAAATTTTTAAGCCTTGATTAGCTCTTGCTAGTGCCGGTACCAAGTCCGGCTATCCCGAGTTCCTATCGTTGTCCATGTTTGTCTTTTGTTATTTTATTGTTTTTCTCGTGCGGTTCCCTGGTGGATTGTGGCATGTGATTGTTGTTTACGGCCATTGTAGGTGTTTCCTGTTATCTTTCTTATATTAATTGATTAATAAGGCAGTCACGGAGATAACTATGTCTGATGAAAAGTCATTGACACGACGCCTTTATCATTATGCTTTAGTTTTTAAGTCTTCCTTTTGTGTTCGTGCGTTGTGCCTGTCTCACTTCCTTGTTTTGTCTTTGTTTTTCCCTGTTGCCGTTTTTGCCATGTCTTTGGACTTTGATTTTTGTGATCATCTCTTCCCTTGTTCCTTTTGTATTCTACTGCCGTTGTTTCATAAAAATGGCAATATCCAAATTTCCCCTACATTATTTTATCTTAGTACGTATCAAATATAGTTATTCCATAGTGTACCCGATTCATATGAGTTCCACTCTTTTACTCGATGATTTAATATGGAGTATGCCAAAGATGAAGTATTAATGCAACGCAGAGTATAGGTTTGTTTCGTTCGAAACAGGGAAGAAAATGTTTGACCTTCAAATGATCATATTTGGAAAAACAATTCTTATGGCAAGTCGAAGCTTTCTGTCCTTTGACGCGTAAGGATAATCATTAAACGTTATTCAGGACATCAGTCACATGATCAAATAAGAAAACGGCGGGCAAAAATTCAAAGTGCTCAGATCTAAATGAAATGTGATGGGAATATTACTTAGCATGTCTTGAAACGAGTTTTGGTATTAAAAATATCAAACTTGAGACTGTTGTTATGGAAACAGAAAAGGCTTGGAAAATTCAAAAAGCTCCAAATTGAATGAAACTTGACAGGAAGGTAACCTAGCATGTATACAAACAAGTATTGGTCTAAAAAATATAAATGGCAATCGTTGTCATGGAATCAGGAGATAATGGAAGGAAAAAATTCCAATTTCTCCGAATTGGACGAAAAGGGGTAAATATCATGGGATTGGGTGAGGAAATGGGAAATAATAATGAAATAACTTAGTGAAAGGACTGAAAAGGAGAAAATAATTGTAAGATTTGAATGTATGATAATCATAAAAAGTCAATAGTGCACACAAAGAAAGAATAAAGGGGGGAAATAATGATAGAAAAAAAAACACGGAAAATCTTGAAAAGGGGGAAAAGGGAAATTACCATAGAGCACCAAAAAGTATACTAGTATATCCCCTTCAAAACAATGAACACAGACGTGATAGAAAGCACTTCAAGAACAATCAACTGGAGACTACCGTGGATTATTCTAGTGTCGGTACTAAGCCCAGCTGTCCAGAGTCCGTTTGTTTTTGTCATATACATGCATGTGTACATGCGGTGTTTTTCCTCTACAGTTCACTGGCAGAAAGTGGCATGTAATTTTAACCATTGTTCATGTTCTCTGTTATCCTTTTTATTAGATTTACCTAGGTAATGTTACCCTGATCAACGAAAAACAAACATAATACCGATATCACTATTAATTTAATTTCTTAAGTTGGACATTTCTCTTTACTGCAGATCAAATCATAAGC
Source organism: Modiolus philippinarum (assembly GCA_002080025.1). Lineage (NCBI taxonomy): Eukaryota > Metazoa > Mollusca > Bivalvia > Mytilida > Modiolidae > Modiolus > Modiolus philippinarum. The sequence goes on from MJUU01026071.1 coordinate 138,452, forward strand.
AATAGAGGGCCTTATACATGATTAACCGAATATTTGAAATAGCAGAAAGAGAACAAGTTTTCCATGTATTCAATATGATTGAAATTTAACCGAATGTTGTCTTAACGATGAAATCTGTCGTGTCCTTAATATAAGTGTGTATTAATAAAATTGACACATATTAATAAAATTGACACCCAACATCCATGTTTTCCATCATCATTCTAATCAGCCACGAGCGACTTAAAATCCCAATTGTGTACAATATTAATCTATGTTTTCTATGGGTCGAGGTTAATAATAATTTCCGTATACATGTATCATGTAGTCAAATTTATAAATAAAGAAACAGATCATCATATACACAATAAGGATTGTTTGTCGCCTGTTTGTTGGGTGTCAATTTTATTTATATGTGAAAACAAGATACAAACCACACTTCAGCTTCAACACACTTGAAAACTATATTTTTCAAACTAGACATGAAATGCAGAGATAACTTGAGCATACCAGAGGGAAAAGGCATTCTTACGCTGCTAAAAGATAAAAATATTATTATTAAAAAAGCAGATAAAAATGGGAATTGTGTGATCTTAGACAAAGTAGATTACTTATCTGAGGTCCATCGTCAACCTAGCACAAACCATTATGAAGAGATCGAAAATTTTGCTTTCAAGCATTTAAGAATGTGTCTCAGTTCATATTTAATAAATACATATGTATGCACACAAATGGCGGGATAGATAAAAAATCATTGCACTACCTATTAGAAGGGAACAGATTGAAATATGGCCCAGGCTATATTCACATTCTTCCAAAAACACAATATATTTATAATTCATTATTATGTGTAATTCATTTATTATGTGTAATTCATTTATATATATACTAATAAATCAATAATTAAGGATAATTTCTGCTTATTTCTTATATTTAAAATTCATATATAAATATCTTAACTTCATTTATCAATATTATTCTTCATTTATTAATATTAGGAAATCATTTACAAATATTTCTAATTCATTAATTTATATTAATAATTCATTATTGATATTTACAATTCAACATAATAATAATGATTGTTTTCAATTTATAAATAATAATTAATGAATTATGAACATTGACAATTTAATTATAAGCAATTAAATTATAAATATTTGTAGATAAACTGTTTTAAATATTAATTTTTCATATTAAAAAATCACGTATTTTGTCCAGTTTGGCTTGCCATCAACCTACTATTGTATAACAATCCCTTAGAGAAGACTATTTCCCTATAGACCTGTGTAATCAATTAATCCGTATATCATAGCATCTTTATCCTATCCGGCCACAAATTGCCACTCCATACACACGAAGACAATTTGAATATCAAAACATCAAAACTGATGTAACATTCACAAATGTTGATTTTTGCGCTGCACTATCGCTTAGACGCATATTCTTACTCCTCGAAAAGAATAATACCTCTGTAAAAGGATAATCTGTATAGTTAAAAGACATATGCAGGTATGCTTAATATAACAGAAACACTTTTGAAAGTTGAATATTAGTCAAGTTGTATTGGTTTCGGTTTTGGTTTCGGTTTCGGCTTATGGTGAAAATATCTATTATGACCTGAATATCCTGCATAGATGTGGCATTCCCCTTTCCACCGCCTTGGGACGCGCCCTGCAGCTCTGTAGACAGAGCCTCTGAAAACCGACCTAGATGCCAGGTACTATAATTTTGCCTATAATTTTGAAATAAAATGTTTCTTCTGTGATAAAAATCTAAGAATTACACCACATTATTATATAATTAGAAAAGTAAAAGACATTATGTTTTATGTTTTTGATTAATTACACAGACGTGCTTGATAATTCGTAGCCCCCTCCCCCCTTTACACACACACACTGCGAGAAAAAATGAAAGAAATATTATTGTGAAATTAAAGCATCAGTTATATTTTTGGCAGTCTCTTGGACATGTCTTTTGTTTTCCTATTCGGTTAGATTTCTGTGGTTGTCAAAAATTTTACGAGAAACAATCAGCCGCATTGTATATAAAATTAGGTTATTTCTAATATCTTTCCCTTTGGGTATCAATGAACAAAGTTAGAAGTGTTTGTAAAATTAAATGTGAAGAAAAAAGTCACGGGGTAGAAAATGTGACAGTAAGGAGAAACGAGGGATGTAATCGACATCAGCTTAAAAATCCTTACATCCTGTAAGCTATGAGGATAGTTGTCTGCAAGTAGCGTTGATCTTTCCATAACACATGAAATTACACGAATTAACATCAACTCACAAAAAATAGAATAATAAAAAATGAAAAAAAAAGAAGTACAGATCAAACTCTTACAATTTCACGCAAGATCCTGCCTCCGACAACGATATTGACAGTTAGTCCCAGAAAAAGAGAGTCCCGGGCTATATTTGCCGTTTTTTCTCACTTTTCCTCAAGTTATGCACGTTTTTTTTCAGAAAAAGGATTCCATCAAGCTCCCCGCCTTGCATCCTCCAAAGTAGACTTATTCATTCTTCATGAGCTGCATTCTACCGACAACAACAGTTAAAATTTCCGAATACAAAGCGATAGTTTATAACATGACCGATAATAGACGTAATCACCAATGACACATCAAAAAGATCTGTTCGATTCTGTCTTAAAATTTATGCGGTTGTATTCGTGTGATAGTGCCTAATATATTAATCTGGAAAAAGAGAAACAAATAAACATTAGATTCCAAAATAACTCATCTGTCATAGAAACTAGACAACTCTTACAATGGTTATTACATTTTATGTTCTCCTTTATACATAATAAAGGATCCCATGTCTCATGCTTCCTGATCGTAGGTAGAGTTGCGTAGAGATAGGTATTTCTCGTGGAGTTACGTACTTTTATGGGATATCTCTATTACTTGAATGTATAAAAGGTCATTTCACCAGAATTGATAAGCAAATATCCTCAGTTTATCATAAAACAATGCTAAAAAACGCAAAAGATCGTAAATGTATAGATGAATTTAAAGCAACAGTAAAAACTGACTTAGAGGAGATAGATAACGTCGTACGAACATCTGGCAGACACCTTCTTTTTCAAGTCGTGAAACACTTACAAACAACAAAAGTTGCTCGAGAAAGAAAGATGAGGGACATTGAGGATATGGTACACCCCTCGTTTGATATTTTACCAGATAACTTAATTCAAACCATTGATGCCCTATTTAAACGTGTACAGTCTGAAAATACATAAGGGGCTGATTCCTACGACAAAGAAAAATATCGGGGACCACAAGTCTTAATTGAGGGAAAATGTAAGCTTTCCGATAATGTATGCTTTCTAAAAGCAAAAAACTTGCTCATTTGGTACATGCTGTTTTACTGAAGAGAACCATCTCGTTGTATGCAGTAAAGGGAGAAATCGGGACACAATATTAAACGTTTATGACGAAGACTATGCCTCTAGATTTTGAAGTTTTTGATATTTGCATGTATGACAAATCAAATGCCTTGGTTACACAGAATCGCTGTACTACTATTGCTCTAGTGGATACCTGTAATCTTAACAGAGGAAGGAGTATTTTCTAAAGCGTAATGATGAACTCTATGGTCATCCGAACGTTTGTACCGTTATAGTTTGCTGTAAGGTTGAAATATGGACTCTGATTTAGTTCAAAAGTTATCCTGTGTCATAGGGAATTTGTTCATTAGACTTCAATAGCAATTTCCGTAGAATAATCGAGGTTCCGGATGATGTTCCGGATGATGTATGTGATATTTGTTACGACGATATAAGTTTTTTTACATGACACATTACCGTAGAAATGATGTCACATATATAATTGAAGGACAAAGTATAAACATATTTTGCAGCAGTCTTGATCTAAGAGAAGGTTGTAAGATCATAATGAGCGATGAGAGCATTTATTTGCTTGAAAGAGACACCAATATCATATAAAAACTAAACATTAGATCGAAAATCCAATGTGGAACAGGCAACTGAAATTTCAGAGCAAAGTTATTTCTGTCTCAATAGCAAGACTAAACAACTAGCTGTAAAAATGGACGCTGGGAGTTGCATAAAGCTATTCAAATTACAAGAATGTCGAAAACACTAATTGATACAATGTAATTTGAATATTCTTAATGTGAAATCTTAAAAAAGTTTTGCTTACCAATAAAATCTCAATAAAATTTCAGTTACAAAGAAATGACCAAGCAATGTCACAAGCTTTCCAACTGAAGGTATCAATATTAAAAACAAGTAGTCCAGAAAATTTCAACATATATATGAGTCATACAGTAGGGTGCAGACATAACCTCTCATCCAAGTTAACTTGGGGAGCAGTCATGAGAACAGTCCTAAGTTAACTTGAAGTTAACTTAGATCAGTCATTGAATCTTGACTGCTCTGACCAGTCATAGAGCCCTGACCGCTCTAACCTGTCATAGAATCCTGACTGCTCTGACATGTCATAGAGCCCTGACTGCTCTGACCAGTCATAGAGCCCTGACCGCTCTAATCTGTCAAAGAATCCTGACTACTATGATTAGTCGAATAGTTCTAAAACAATACAAGAACTGTAAATACTTCAATTTTGCTGTTACCATATCAGAACTATCAGAAAAGAGTCACTTTTATGTATTCAAAAATTGTTATACTGTAAATTTCCGTCACTTTGTATAAAAAAAAAAACTAGTAGATAAATAAATAAATAAAACTGAATAAAAATCAGTCCTGTACTTAATAAAATATGCTGCAAACAGCCACAAACATCAAATATCAGAAGAGGTCTATATTTGATAGTCACATTATAAAGATGAACCCACAATACTGAAATTTGGTATAATTTAACGAAGATTTATGAGAAAAGGCAGACTTTCTTCATTCTATAATGTACCATTGCCCGCAATACTACAACATGTACAACTTGCTGTAATTTAACATAAAATATATAAGAAAAAGCAGATTTTCTTCATTTGATATCATATCGATGCTCGTGATACTTCAACTTTCTGTAATTTAATCTAACATATATATAAAAAAAAGCAGATTTTCTTCTATCGATATTATATCGATGCCAATAATACTTCAACTTCCTGTAATTTAACCTAAAATATAAAAGAAAAAGCAGATTCTCTTCTATCGAAATTATATTGATGCCCATAATTTGTCGACTTGCTGTAATCTAACCTAAAATATATAAGAAAAGGCAGATTTTCTTCTATCGATATTATATCGATACCCAAAATACTTCGTCTTCTCTTATTTAACATAAAATATATAAGAAAAAGCAGATTTTCTTCGTTCGATATTATATCGATGCCCATAATACTTCAATTTGCTGTAATTTAACCTAAAATATATAAGAAAAGGTATATTTTCTTCTATCGATGCCCATAATACTTCAACTTGCTGTAATTTAACCTAAAATATATGAGAAAAACCAGATTTTCTTCTATCGATATTATATCGATGCCCACAGTACTTCAACTTTCTGTAATTTAACCTAAAATATATAGGAAAAAGCAGATTTTCCTCATTCTATATTATATCGATGCCCTCAATACTTCAACTTTCTGTAATTTAACCTAAAATATATAGGAAAAAGCAGATTTTCTTCATTCTATATTATATCGATGCCCGCAATACTTCAACTTTCTGTAATTTAACCTAAAATATATAAGAAAAAAGCAGATTTTCTTCATTCGATATTATATCGAAGCCCGCAACACTTCAACTTGCTGTAATTTATCCTAAATATATAAGAAAAAAGCAGATTTTCTCCATTTGATATTATATTGATGCCCGCAATACTTTAACTTGCTGTAATTTAACCTAAAATAAATGAGAAAAGGCAGATTTTCTTCTATCGACATTATATCGATGCCCTCAATACTTCAACTTTCTGTAATTTAACCTAAAATATATAGGAAAAAGCAGATTTTCTTCATTCTATATTATATCGATGCCCGCAATACTTCAACTTTCTGTAATTTAACCTAAAATATATAAGAAAAAAAGCAAATTTTCTTAATTCGATATTATATCGAAGCCCGCAACACTTCAACTTGCTGTAATTTATCCTATATATATAAGAAAAAGCAGATTTTCTCCATTCGATATTATATTGATGCCCGCAATACTTTAACTTGCTGTAATTTAACGTAAAATATATGAGAAAAGGCAGATTTTCTTCTATCGATATTATATCGATGCCCTCAATGCTTCAATTTTCTGTAATTTAACCTAAAATATATAGGAAAAAGCAGATTTTCTTCATTCTATATTATATCGATGCCCGGGATACTTCAACTTTCTGTAATTTAACCTAAAATATATAAGAAAAAAGCAGATTTTCTTCATTCGATATTATATCAAAGCCCGCAACACTTCAACTTGCTGTAAGTTATCCTAAATATATAAGAAAAAGCAGATTTTCTCCATTCGATATTATATTGATGCCCGCAATACTTTAACTTTCTGTAATTTAACTAAAATATATAAGAAAAAGCAGATTTTCTTCATTCGATATTATATCGATGCCCACAATACTTCAACTTGCTGTAATTTAACCTAATTTATATAAGAAAAGGCAGATTTTCTTCTATCGATATTATATCGATGCCCGCAATACTTCAACGTTCTGTAATTTAACCGAAAATATATAAAAAAGCAGATTTTCTTCATTCAATATTATATCGATACCCGCAATACTTCAACTTTCTGTAATTTAACCTAAAATATATAAGAAAAAGCTGATTTTCTGCTATCGATATTATATAGATGCCCATAATACTTCAACTTCCTGTAATTTAACCTAAAATATATAAGAAAAAGCAGATTCTCTTCTATCGAAATTATATCGATGCCAATAATACGTCAACTTGCTGTAAAATATATAAGAAAAAGCAGATTTTCTTCATTCGATATTATATCGATGCCCACAATACTTCAACTTGCTGTAATTAAACCTAATACTATGTATATATAAGAAAAGGCAGATATTACAGCAAGTTGAAGTGTTGCGGGCCTCCATATAATATCGAATGAAGAAAATCTGCTTTTTTTAAATATATTTTAGGTTAACTAAAATATATAGGAAAAGGTAGATTTTCTTCATTTGATATTGTAATGACACCGGTAATACTTCAACTTGCTGTTATTTAACCTAAAATAGACAAGAAAATGCAGATTTTTTTCATTCGATATGTCCGGAATATCACGTTAATCTGATTCGACTGTATCGTTCTACCATAAGTACCGAAACCATAAACCCGGAACTAATCATAAACTGATTAAAACGCGGCCTGTATATTGTCACTATTTAATATTTTTTTGTGGATTAAATTAAGATTTGTGTTTAAATGTGTTTAAATTTTTAATATAAAGGTTTAAATGTATAAAAGCAGTCAGAATTCTATGACTGGTCAGAGCGGTCTGGATTCTATGACAGGTCAGAGCAGTCAGGATTCTATGACCAGAACAGGTCGGTAGAACAGTTCTCAAGTTAACCTAGAATAGGTTTTATGACTGCTTTATGACTGGCCCAAGTTAACTTGAAAACGGTCCTAAGTTAACTTAGAGGAGCTTTTATGACTGGTTCAAGTTAACTTGACGAGAGGTTATGTCTGCACCCTATTGTAGATCGAAGATTACAGATTACCAACACTCTAAATGAAACAACTTAACATTTCTGAACTCCTTTTATATTGGCATATTTAAACATGGATTACTTCAAAACAACATTTAAGGTAGTTCGATCCTAATAAAAATATCAGACAGACTTTGTTTCTTTTAAGATATGTTGTAGGTATTATGCTCGTATATGTTCCAAAAATAAAATAAAAGTGATATGTCACCGATCATCATTTCTTGTTATCTGGCTTTGAAAATCAGGCCAAATTCAGGATTTTTTCAGCAATATTTACAAAGAATATATAGGGAGCTGTGAGGTCATGCTTATTGTTTATATTTGATATAAAATAAATATCAGATAGATTTTTTCTATATTTTTTTATCTTCCAGAAATTACACTTAAGCTATCTGTTAAGCTGAAAAAATCTACATGTCACCGTTCTATTAAGAGAGTTTAATTATTTTATATAGTTTACGAAATAGACAATATTTACGGGAAAGGGAGCTAATGTGCGGGAAAGTGTATGTCAATCTATTATGACGTCACAATAAATAGACCAATACAGAAATATTCCGGATTAAAAATCAAGTCAATTCCGCATCCGACTCGTGTTACACAAGTTTTAAAATAAGCAGCAACTAGTCAAAAACCATGCGTCACATAAATAAAACATTTACAGAATTAGTTTACGAAACTTTATATATTAGTATTGAACAAAAAAATAACCAGTGCAGATAGCTCTCAAGCGTAATGAAACGTATAGGCATCGAACTTTCAAAAATTATATAATGGCAAGCCGTATGAGCAACACCATATAAATGGCTATCCCATAGCTCTCAAGCATACTAGTACAAACAATGTGTCTAATCAAATTACACACTCTCTTTAAGCAGCATATATAGGGCATAATAATCTAATAGTATCTCTTTATCATCACTAGAATGTCACAAAACTTAATAAAATGTTTGATTGTAGCTTAAAGTTAGAATGAGAGTTATCCTTAAGATTTCAGTCAAAGAGTTATATGTATGTACCCAATTAAATCCTGTTTTAAGGGGAGTATGCTGTGATTGATTATCGTCCCGTCCGCCATAATCACTTTATTCCGGAGATCGTGGATTTAAAATGAAACTTATGCAGATGCAAGCATCAGAATGAAGAAAACTATAGAATTAGGGGGTCAGAAAGTCTGTAACGGATACGGTCACACATACTAAAGGAAATTGAAAGATTTTGGTTGAAAAAGTGAGTTCCTGACGTAATTCAGAATGCCTTCATGGATAATAACAAAATCAATTTTGGGAGGTATGACAGACTGGTATTTATTTTTGGAGTCTGTAGGTCAACAGTTAAGGTCACAGAAATTCGTACTTTCTCCAAAATTGGATTTCCGGAACAGTATTTCAAAATAATTCATTGATTTGCAAAATCTTTCACATGTAGGAAGACACAAGTCCATGTTTAAGTCAGTAGTATAAAGGTCAAGGTACATTTGTAATATACTGAATAAGAAGTGCTTAAAATGTTAGAGATTCAGAATTGAAATGGTCACAAACTGTGTACTCCTATTAGCCGAATGGTTTCTTCACTCTTTTGAGGCTGAATTCATCGAAGGGCTTCTGCAAAATAAAAAAAACAAACAAACAAACAAAAAATATAAAAAAATGTAAAACAATAAAATAATAATAAAAAAAAAACATAAAAAAATATAAATGAATTAAATAAACTAGCACGATCCTTTAATTTTAGCTTCCGTTACATAGATTATATTTTGTCACCAAACAGTAACTTCAGTATTTTTTAAATTATAAAGAACCCATATTTTTTCATCATCTGATCTATCGAAAAGATCTGGAAATTAAGGATACTACAGAGAGTTCAACATAGACCTCATTCCTTGATATTTATTTTGAAATTGACAACAGATGTAGACTACAAACTAAACTGTATGCCAAGAGTGATGGCTTCACTATTTCAATAGTCAACTTTCCTACTGTTTGTATCAACATTCCTACAGCACCGGAATCTGGAGCTTACATCTCCCAATTCATTCGATACTCAAGACGCCGAGGTCGATCTAGTGTCATCCTTTATAGAGCGCTTTTGCTCACAAATAGGCTACTTAAACAAGGGCATATTACCTATTACTTGAAATAAATGCAGAAATTTTACGGTCGACATCGCGAACTTGTGGACAACTATGATATATATATTTCCCAGACGACACTCGATCTTCCCATTTAAAAGCTTAAGATTGCTGTTTCCTCCACCGGATTTTACATCACCACTGAATTTGACATGTTCTGCACGGTGGATGTCCTGTAAGAAGCAGAAAATGCTCACACTACCGGTGCACTTGATCATACCAACGATTTTTGTGTACATATGTGTTGTTCGTCTGTATGTGTTTCCATTTTTCCTCTCTGTTTTTTTTTATCTTAGTGTTTCCAATGTTGCCATTGTCTTCTTGGATCAGTAGTCACAGGTAAATGTTACATTTGCTTGCTAAATTTGAAATTGAGGACCAAAAAATGGTTTAAAACACTCATAATGCCTTTATGAAGACCGGTAGGTTAAAGGTGGTGGTAACACGTCCTTTCAATTTCAGAAAAAGCTTCATTTTTGTAATCAATTTTTCTATATGATCCTAAAATGCAGGTTTAAACAGAATATTTGGATCAACATTTGCCAAATGACTTAATGCAATGCAAATTATTCATAGGGTCAGTAATTCTTTTTTTCATTTTTTATCATACATGATGTGCCCATATCCATTTATTTGTTCAATTAATATAAAACTTAATATTCTATTAGATGATTATTGTCTTTATAAGATAAGAAAAAGAAGGGAAACGGGGAATGCGTCAAAGAGACAACGACCCTAAGGGGAGCAATAACAACCCAAAGCCACCATAAGATCTTCAATGAACGGTAGGGAAACCCCACATCCAACGGTAGGTCGTTGGAGTTGGCCCCTAAATAAAAGAGTAATCAAGTTCACAACGTTCAAGCAATGTCACGGAAAAATATACCTCTTAGCCAATATTTGATCGTATCGATGTCCAGTTATTAGCTGAGATGCAACGAGGACGAACTCGACTTAAAATTTGATGAATGTTGTCTGGGCGTCAGGGCGTCCGGGTGTCAACTTTTGGTTTCTGCATGATATATTGAGAACCACATGTCACATCGATATGACACTTTGCATAGACATGACTTATATTCAGAGGAAGAACCATATTGATTATAAGGTTTGTGCAGAAAAGTAAAAGTCACAACTTCTAAAAATATAACAAGAAATTACAATCGGGAATAAAGCATAAAATCAAATGTTTGGTATTACTTAACACTTCGGGGAGTTTTGAGTTTGATTTTTTTTTCCGTAGTGCGACAGTGTTTTACCAGCAGACTAGATTCCTTGAGCTAGCCAGCAGTTTAGCACTCTTTGCCCTTCTTTCAAAATTATGTTTTGTCATATCCTTTTTCTGTTCCAAGATAGTGGTCATTGAGTAAGTAGTATTGGGTTTTATTCGCATGTTTATGATACTATAGGGAAACCGGATAGAGAAAGGGGAGGTTTGAGTACCCATAAACCGGTTTAATTCTACCACTGGCTTTTGCTAGTGCCGGTTCCAAGTCCCGCTATCCCTGGTTCCTATCGTTATTTATGTTTGTCTCTTGTTTCCATTATTGTTTTTCTAGTGCAGTTTGCTTGTAAATTCTGGCATGTGATTGTTGTAGGTGTTTGCTGTTATTCTGTTTTTGTAATTGGATAATAAAAAAGGTAAAACAGTTTTATTGTTCATACAAAAGTGCTAGAACATATTCAATTCATATATTAGTTCTAATTATGTACATCAACTCACTTTTTGGGTGCCATTAACTTATCAATAAAATATATCGAAAAGTCAAAATTCAAAAAAGGGAGCTAATAAAACTAAGAGAGGTAATAAATTTTATATGAAGGCATATTCATTATTTTCAAAAGTCTTTTGCAATATTCAGTTTGAATAACATCTTAATTGAAAAAAAAAACTTTTGTGTATTTTGATTTTTTGCAAATTTCCTGAAACTCGATTTCAGCTACATGAATTGCTAGTTTGAAAGCGGAACCCCTGCCCAAATTTGTTTGAATGGTGGTCTGACATGGGTTGTAATGGGTAGAAGAGCTTTCAGTTACCTTGGAAATCAATCATAAACACTGAATCATTGAAAAAAAAATATTCTGCTACATATTTTTCTTCACAAATTCCGGAATATGTATAAACTAGATTATAAGGGGAACTCCTGCCAATATTTTTATCTGCTACATATATTTCTTCACAATATACAATGTAAATTATACACTTGGCCATAAGTTAGGGAGCACCTGATTTGAAAGTTTATTTCAAAATCGTGTTTTTATTTATGTTATCGCATTTTAAATGTTTATTGTACTGAGCATAATGCATTGAACTACTGTCTTAGTTTTTGAAAGAACACTGCATAAAGGCGTTATCAAACAACCATAGCTCACAGTTGAACTACCCTAGTTTACAAAGGTTATCCAAAAGAGTAAAAATGATCTTTTTCTTGGGATCAATGACTAGTTTGACGTCGAAATCAGGCGAAACGTGTTCTGATTTACTTATTTCTCTAATATTGTTGTTATTTTGATATTGGAAGGTTGCCAAAGTGCTGAAATGTCATGGTAATATTTTTGAGCTGAACTTTCCCTTTCTTAGCAGCAATATACCTACCTCTCCAGCCTATGGAGTGTACATTTCACAGTTGATTCGTTACTGACGAGCTTGTAGTTTGTACAGTGATTTTTTGAACAGAGCAAAAACACTGTCCCAAAAGCTGCTTAGTCAGGGATTTGTTCAACCTTTGTTAATTTCATCCCTCAAGAAATTCTATGGCCGTCACCATAGCATCATTGAAAGATATGATGAGTCAGTATCCCAAATGAAAGTGGACATTTTCAGCTAGATTCATGTCTTCCCAGATTTGACTACCGACTTTGACATTTTCCCGGATTGAATCACCCACAGTGTGACGGGTGCTGTTAACAGAGCAGGACATGCTTACCCTTCCGGAGCACCTGATGTCACTCTCAGTTTCACTGGAGTTCACACTGTGAGTGCCTTTGTTCTGAATGTTGTGGTTTCTGGTTCTGTGCTTTGTGTCTGTCTGGCGTCATTGTTTTTGTGTCTAACGTCATTGTTTTCTGTGTTCTCGTTTTTGCCCTGTCTTTTTACACATATGAGTTTATGGTCTTCCAAACGTTTAGATTTTATCTGCACTGAAGAGACATAAGTTGTCGAAATGCGCATATGCAAAAATTAAATTCACAGTAACTTCGGTATTTAGTTATTTGGACTTCGATTTTTGTGAATTTCACCCCTTTGTTCCTTCGGTATTCTACTGCCGTTGTTTTTTAATTAAAAAATCAATGAAAACTTCTTTCAAGTGTTTTTAAAGTTGACCAGAATTCTGCATTTTTTATCATTATTAAATTATGCTTCAAAATTGCATTCATTTTTACAGTGTTGATAGAAAAACATTGATGACCGAAAGTTGTCCGTTGTGGGTAAAAATGGAAAAAATGACATTTAAGTTATGAAGGAGCTTCAAAATACTCATATTTTCCATCGATATCTTTACCTGTATGAACAATGCAAAAGACCAACCAAATTTTATGTAACAAGATATATCAGAACAGATGTCAATTGCATTAACAAATATTTTTATGCAAGAAGTGAAATTCTGTAGACTAAAAGTCGCTATGGCGTCCATAGACTAGGTAAATTCAAACGATAGTATGAATGGGACTACTGTAAGGAAACACAAGGCCAAAGTATGCTACAGCACCATGAAACCATATTCTTGCGAACACTGCACCATTTCTTGAAAAAATACCCTTCAACACTAAATAAAACACAGATTATCTCCCTTACATGAGTAAAAAACATATCCCAAGAATAAAAAATATTGTTTTTTTCTTGTATGTGTGTTTATTTTGACAATATGACATTTTGGGTTTCTGATAGGGATACTTTCAAGAAGAAATTACTAATGTCTGTGAAACTCTTTCTCTGGTTTTCAACACCCATTTTGCATCTCATTTTTAAAATAGTCCTGAAATATGCATCATTTTGAAAGAGCAGTCTTCCTTTACGAATTTGTTTTCTTGTAATTAGAATAATATCATAACATAGGAATTTTTTTTCTAATGGAGCTTTGAAATTGGTTGTAATGGATAGTGGAACTTTCAGTTGCCATGAAAACTAAACCAGAACACTGAATCTTTGAAAAAATAGTCTGCTTCACATTTTTCTTCACAATTTCAGAAATATGTATAAACTAGATTAGAATTTTTTTTGAAAGGGGGGGGGGGTGGAATGTTTTGATTTCAGCAATATGTATTACTTGAATTATAAGGAGAACCTCTGCTCTAATGGTTTTTTGAATGATGGTCTGAAATGAGTAATAATGAAAAGTGGAGTTTTTGGTTGGCATGGAAACAACACTAGAGACCTGAATTTTAAAAAAAAAAAAAGTATTCTGCTGCATACTTTTACGATCTCAGCAATATTCAAAAACAAGATTTTTTTAGAAAGTGAGCAGCTATCAGAAATATGTATCACCTAGACTATTATAACCCCTGCAAAAGTCAGGTTGCGACAAAGTCAAGTCTCCTGCAAAAGTTCCATATAAGTCTCTCATTGAAATAAAAGAATTCATATACTTAGGTACCACTATTTGCATATCCGATGGTATCTTTATCAAAATAACAATATTCGCAACTCGGTTTTCGCACCTTTGATGCCTTTTTTAATTTTTATACGACATCAAAAAAATTGCGGTCGTGTTATGGTATGGCACTGGCGTCGGCGTCGGCGTTTGCGTCGGCGTCGGAGTCGGCGTCTGTGAACAGCATAACTTTGGTTCTAGTGAACTCATTGTTATCAAATTTTAGTATGAAGTTTGTTGGAACAAGCTTAAGCCCGGGTTTTAATTTCGCGTTCCCTGCCCTACCCGTTTTTGAAAAAGAATCAAAAAGGGGTTAAATTAGGTATTTTCTTGTCTGTGGACAGCAAAACTTTGGTTCTAGTAGACAGATTGTTTTCAAATTTTAATATGATGTTTCTTTGAACATTCTTGAGAACCGTTTTTTTCCTTTAGTTTTTTGCCCCACCCATTTCAGAATTAGGGGCCAAAAAATGTTTAAATTGGGTGTTTTCACAAAATTGACTGTAAAATGCTTAGTATTTATCAAATTTTAATGGCGTTTCTTTCAGTATACTCCTTAGAAAATTTCTAATCTGTAGTATGCCAACGGATTTCATGTCGCATATACAGTTCAAAAGATAAGCGGGGCCCGAAAGGGGGAAATTTCAAAATTTTAATTTTTTAATTTTTATTCCGATTTTGATGCAGTTTTTTGCAATGGATTCCTTATGACAAATTAATATAGCCCTGCACCATCCGATTTTTTTAAACTTGTATCCTTTCCAAGTTATGAGGGGCCCAAACGGGACCAAAATTGCAAACATGCGGATTTCTAAAATGTTTATTTTTCATCTGATTTCAATGGGATTTTTTTCTTTAGATTCCTCTCATTGTAGGCTTTCAGCAATGTGCCAACAGATTTGGCTCAGCTCTTACTGTTTCTGAGTTATTAGGCGTCAAAAGGGCCAAAATTTTTAGAAATATGTGAAATCTTTATTTTACATCAGATTTTGACTGGATTTTTTCTTTGGATTCCTCTCATTGCAAGCTTTGAATAGAATGCAGAACAGATTTGATGTAGCTCTTACAATTTCCGGGCTATAAGGGGTCTAAGGGACCAAAATTGTAATTATCAGAAATATGTGAAATCTTTATTTTTCATCAGATTTTGACGGGATTTTTTTCTTTTGATTATTCTCATTGTAAGCTTTCAGCAGTATGGCAATAGATTTGCGTTGCTCTTACGGTTTCCAAGCTATAAGGGGTCAAAGGGGCCAAATTGCAATATTTCAAAATATGTGAAATCTTTATTTCTCAATTCAATCCGAGTTTTTTCCTTGGATTTCTCTTGATGTAAGCTTTTAGTTGGTAGTCAACAGATTTTGCTTAGCTCTTACATAATACGATATCCTGTAAATATGGGATTATAAGAGCTAATTTTTATTTTCACTAGTTTGTGACCAGTTAATTCATGTGTGAATGTGTCCACATTCATTTAAGTGTACACTTGTTAAAATTTCAGTGGGCAACATGCTTCGGTCGTATCATGCTGCGATCAGCGTAGCCCTTTATTTTATATTTACAAACCATATACCGAAATATATAGCAAAAGATATACCGAGCGCAAACGAAAAAGCAATACCTGATAACTATATAATGATAGAAATATTTTATGTTGAATTAATATAATGTTTTTTGCAATATTATTACTGTACTGTGCAACTTGACCCTCACTGATTGACGATCGTGAATCGGATATCTGAAGGGACATGAAAGGATGCTGACAGGAACGTGACGTATGTGAGAGGATGAATCTTTTAATGTCCAGTTTTTCGCAAATTGTTGAATTTAATGACGAAAATAGAAAATACTCACTACTCAATGTTTGGGTGGAAATTTTTGGGCAAAATGAAAAACAATCCCATCAATATATGCTATTGACTGAATTTTTCTTATGAATAAAATGTCTCCCTTCTATTATTACTTTTTAAGGCCACAAAAAGATATGTTAAATGTGCATTTCCAGAAATAAAATTTACAGTAACTTCGGTATTTTGGTTATTTATTACAACTGGGCCGATGCCACTGCTGGTGGACTGTATTCACCAACACAGTAGCCAGTGCTTGGGTGCTGGCCCGAAAACCGATTTTATTTGAAAACTTGATATATCTAAATTTGAGAATTTTTTGTATCTCCCTAATGTATAGCTCTGTCCTTAGCCGATCTTGACTTTCATTTTAAGATTCTATTGGTAATTTGTTCTCTTTCAGTTTTTCTGGTTTATGGATTTCCAAATGTTTTGATGGGATCTGCACTGAAGGGACATAAGTTGTCGAAATGCGCATTTGCAGAAATGAAATTTACAGCAACTTTGGTATTTTGTTTATTTACATTAATGTTGTACTTCGTAACTTCTTCCCTGATTTTACTAACGATGTTTGACAGTTTCCTAGATTAACTCACTTACAATGTGACGGGTACTGTCAACAGAGCAGGACACACTTACCCTTCCGGAGGAACTGATGTCACTTTTAGTTTCACTGGAGTTCACACTGTTAGTGTCTTTGTTTTGAATTCTCATTCTGTGCTTTGTATGTAACGTCATTGTTTTTGTAAATTCCACTCCTTTGTTCCTTCGGTATTCTACCCCCGTTGTGTTATAAAACACATTTTTGAAAGGATATGATAAGTTAGAATTAAAAAAAAAAATACTGAAATAGTTTGGTCACTTTTAAAGGTTGAGTTTGAACCAGAGACTACTAATCAGACTTTTCAAACCTTATCTATGCTTATTTTGTTTAATTTGAAAGAATATAACGCAGACTTATTTAAAAAAAAAAAAAAAAAAACTGAAACTGTAGGCCATTTATATGATACATTTATTCCTTCATACATCAGTGATAAGGTTTGCCAATTAAAATGATCCCCAGAAGACAATGATCACCTACTTATTCATTCATAAACAAGGATGGATGTTAAAGTTTGTCAGTTCCAGATGTTTTCATTATCAATTGAACACTTATCTCTTTATGAAACCAATACCCTGCATGATAATTCTCACGTTAGCATTTACACCATACACACATGTTGACGCTTGGTAGTAAACCACAAAGAAATGAAACGGGGTCGTAACCTCTATTCTAAATTGTCTGGCACGCGCCTGCCGTAAAATAATAGTGGGAAAAACAAACTGACATATACATTACAGAACCAAGATACGTCATGCCCATCCAGATATTTACATATGAGAGGCTTTGTTGATGTAGAAAAATATGATATACAAGTTTATTATATGATATGTTGAAATACAAAATTCAAATTCAAAATACATAAAAGATTAAATACATTTCATTTGCCCTTGGGAAATTTCATCTCAGCTGATTCATAAAATTTTGTCCAACCTCTGCCACAAAATTTATCGATAGAACTTTGCAGCAGTGGTACTGCCGTCAATGCAACAAAGGCATAGGGTTCCCAGTTGTACACCTCTAGAATACAGCGCTGCATTTGGCTGCAAGGAACGCAGCATGGGTTCCTTCTGAGAAGCACGGCATGGCTTCGAGTGTGCACAGCTAAGTCCCTATGAGATGCAGCACACCAATGGCTACACTACAAGAAGCACAGCAAGGCTTCAATGCAAATGTTGAATTGACGGTGGATGATAATGAAAGTTTACTTTAATCTTGGGGGTAAATAATGAAGTTTGAAAATCATATCTCTGAAATTTCATGAGAGTCTAACATTAATATAAATAATGAGATGAAATCCCTTTCACTGTTCTGTTGAAGGCGTGTGGTGGGGTGGTGGTGGTTGCAAAATTGTGACTTAATCCCTTCAAAATATAAAATGGCTACCCAGCTACATCAACAATGAGCTAACTACGGGTTCGACAAATAGTTCACAAAGGCGGCTGAATATTCATGAATAAACCATGATTATGTATAACATAATCACCCATTTATTCCTTCATACATCAGTGATAAGGTTTGCCAATTAAAATGATCCCCAGAAGACAATGATCACCTACTTATTCATTCATAAACAAGGATGGATGATAAAGTTTGTCAGTTCCAGATGTTTTCATTATCAATTGAACACTTATCTCTTTATGAAACCAATACACTGCATGATAATTCTCACGTTAGCATTTACACCATACACACATGTTGACGCTTGGTAGATGAAACGGGGTCGTAACCTCTATTCTAAATTGTCTGACACGCGCCTGCCGTAAAATAATAGTGGGAAAAACAAACTGACATATACATTACAGAACCAAGATACGTCATGCCCATCCAGATATTTACATATGAGAGGCTTTGTTGATGAAGAAAAATATGGTATACAAGTTTATTATATGATATGTTGAAATACAAAATTCAAATTCAAAATACATAAAAGATTAAATACATTTCATTTGCCCTTGGGAAATTTCATCTCAGCTGATTCATAAAATTTTGTCCAGCCTCTGCCACAAAATTTATCGATAGAACTTTGCAGCAGTGGTACTGCCGTCAATGCAACAAAGGCATAGGGTTCCCAGTTGTACACCTCTAGAATACAGCGCTGCATTTGGCTGCAAGGAACGCAGCATGGGTTCCTTCTGAGAAGCACGGCATGGCTTCGAGTGTGCACAGCTAAGTCCCTATGAGATGCAGCACAGCAATGGCTACGAGAAGCACAGCAAGGCTTCAATACAAATGTTGAATTGACGGTGGATGATAATGAAAGTTTACTTAAATCTTGGGGGTAAATAATGAAATTTGAAAATCATATCTCTGAAATTTCATGAGAGTCCAAAACTCAGGTGAGAATCAGCTGAGTGCCCCCAAGGTTTTAAGGGAAAATATGGGAACGCCTTCAACAAAACAGTGACGAAATAAACAAAGAACAATAAACAGTAATCTATTCTAATTAAAATATGTCTATATACATGTACACTTATAAAACTGTGAAAAATATAAACAAAGAAGTACATTTTAACAAGACAAGACTTCATTCTATTCGTCTTAAACAGTCGCGTTTACAGTCGTCATATTTTGTTGGGCTCTTTTAATAGTATCTCTAGAGGTTTTTATATACCTGCAATACGAATCAGACGACCATCGGCCTAAAGTTTTGATCATGTGGTCCTAAATTAGCGCTTTACCTGCGCTCGTGGCACTGCCGGACCTAAAAGAATGTCCGTTGTATGCATTTGAATCGTATCCAACGAGATGAAGAATATGCCTCAACTTACAAATGAAATAGTTACGATCTAAGGGATGTCCAAATTCTGTTAAAAACAGGGGATTGATAACTTGAGAAATGACATTTTCTTTTTTACGCAAATTAAGATATTTTTGTAAGGCTTTAAATGGACAAACAGAATGATTGAGCTTGTGTAATTGTATGTGGATTCCTTTTCTAAAAGGGTCTGTTTTGGATTCTTTAAGGTTTAAAATTGCATAGTCGTCATTAAAAGTAACGTTTGATACACATAAATTTACTGAAACATCAAATGCAGAATGATTTAAAAAATGCTACTATACATGCTGTTTCAATTAAACAATCTACAAATGTAGTAAATACACCCTTCCTTAATGTATAACATATTTTTTCAAGAATATCGAAAGTAATTGGTAACCTGACCCTAGAAGTAGTACCTTGTAATTTCTTAACAGATTTTAATATCAACGAAAGTTTGCTAAGGCTACAGCTGTCAGGTTTATCAAATGGACTATATATGTTGTTTTGCAAATACTTGAAACGTATACCACATAAATATAATTTTATAGTCGAGTATTGTAGCTTTAACGCTTTGTAACAATAAGTAACAAAATAAATCAAAATTTCCTCTGAAATAGGAGGTAAACATCTAGCATTAATCTGTACATTATTTAACAACATAAACTTTTCAAAATGTGCGTAGCCTATGTCATAACTACTCTTAGTTTTACTTGCAACTGCGTGTGTCCATAACTGATCTAAAGTTTCATACAATTCCACATTACCTCGCAAACGGGCGGACACTGACAAGGCTGTGTCTTCGCTTGTGGTGCTAATCGTCGAAATCTTTCTATCTGTAATCGAGATAACGCATCACTTATGTTATTTTCTAAAGATGGCACATAACGAGAAGTAAATGTGAAGTTATATTTACAAGCACACCAAGTTAATTGACGCATGAGTTGCATGATTAATAAGCATTTTGATCTACCTTTCTTAATAATTGCCACCACCGATTCATTGTCGCACCAAAATAAAATATTTTTACACTTCCATTCACTACCCCACAAAATAGCGGCTACAACAATGGGATATAACTCGCGAAATGCCATCGATAATACTTTATCCGCAACAACAGGTAAATCTTGTGGCCAAGAAGAAGAAAATCAATTTCCCCGAAAATACCCTTCATATCCTTTCAAAGATGACGCATCTGTATAAAGTTCCATATCGATGTTAGAAGTTAAAAACCGGTCATAAAACATATTAACTCCATTCCAGCTGTTTAGAAATTTTAACCAGAATTCTAAATCTGTACGACACTGTTTAACTTGACGAAGTAATGTAGTTCCTTCACAGCAGTTGAGAGTTCTATTAAAAACGAAACAAATGACCTCCCAGGAATGATTCCTCTAGATGCGAAGTTAAGATGACCGAGTAATTGTAGTAATTCTCGTTTAGTACACGTAGATTTTTCTAACAGTGATTTAATAAAGCCACAGATTCTTTCTACTTTGTCTTTAGGAAGGCGTGCTTCAAATTTTTCAGTGTCTAAAACTATACCTAAGTATTCTAAGACTGTAGTAGGTCCTACAGTTTTGTGAGGTGCAATGGGTATATTTAATTTTTTAAAAAGCATCATCATCAAAGCCATTGTTCTTTCTGCGATAAAGTCTGGTGAATCAATGGTTAAAAAGTCGTCAAGGAGATGTAAGATATGCTTTATGTTATAGTTATGTTCGGCGATGTAACAAATTGCACGTGATAAATTGTCGAATATTATAGGACTACTTCTACAACCAAATGAGAGTCTAACATAGAAATAATAGGAATTTTGCCATTTCATACAGAATAATGGCCATTGGCTTGGTTTGGTAGGAATAATTTTAAAGGCGTCTGATATATCAAATTTACACAAAAGACTACCTTTTCCTAAAGATGATATGATTCGTATAGCATCATCTATTTTAACATAATTCATTCTGCACTGAGTTTTATCAATAAGGTCATTTACACTTAAAACATCGCCCTGGTGCGGTGCTGATAGATCTAATATAAGTCTTTTCTTTTTGGAATATTTTCCTTCGGCGATTCCAATCGGGCTGACCCTATAATTTTCAAATGGTGGAATAGTGAAAGGTCCGTAAATGAAACCTTTTTGGAGTTCTTTATCAATTAAATCTGTTACAAACGACTCTTGGGTCCTAGCACTTAAGTTATTTTTACACTCTTTAGTGTTTATCGTTTCATGTTGAACAAGAGTATCAAAACCGTTTTTTAAACCACTACATAAGTAATTGACAAATGTTCTGTCCGGATGATTACGCAATTCAAATTCCAAAACGTTTATTTTTATAGGTGTAGTAGCAGAAGGATTAAAATCGAATAGTCATTTTTTACTATTTACACTTGATTTATCAGATACAGCACTCCCAGCAGCTGCGGGGGAGTTTGTTTGTTTTATCGGTAGAGGCTGTGGTGTTAATTTACAAGTAAGTTGTGAATGACCTGTGACTCGACATTTAGCGCAAACATGTGCAAATAAACAATTAGGCCTAGTGCATCCCCTCATCCCATTAAAATTGTTACAAACTTCTTTTCCATTTTGAAACACTCGAGGTCTGCCATATCGATCATTTACATTGGCGGTATTTCGGGAGTTATTTTCTGCCAAATTTCCGTCTTGTTTGTGTAATTGAAATGCACAAAAATTTGTAGTATGATCTACCATATTGCAGATTTTACACGCAATAATAGCCACGCCTCCAGCTATGAGTGATAGGAGATCTCTGTCGCGTTTTGCCCAATCAACTTTAACTTTTCGCTCCCTAAGCAGAACAGCCGGCTTTCGCAGAAAACATTTTATGATAGTCATAAAACTTAGCTCCGTAAAAGTTATGAATATCCAAGATGTCGTCTTCATACGCAACTTATTCCGGTCGCCTGTCTGGGTAAACGGAACTCATCACCCTTTTGTATTTTCCAAAAGCTCTTAGGAACTCTTGAATGGATAAATGTCGGTTTAACCTTGGATCTGGTTTACCTGTTACTTGAAACTCTATACCTTCGGCGGAAACAGTATGTTTTTGAGGGCACTCGTATGAAGGGATTAATAATGAAGCTAAATTAATGTCCTTACCCTCTACAATCTGTTTTTGTAGTGTAGCAGAAACTATGTCTACATTTGTAAATGAGTCTGATCGCACTCCGCGGAGGCTCTGGTCTACTGGATGAGTGTTAGAGGTGGCAAAATGCTCTTCAGGGGAGTTGTTTGTATACCATTGCCTGAGGTTGAAATCGTTATTCGCATTGTCCGATTTTTCTTGCCCTTTTGTTTTCATAAGTTCGTTGACTGTCTCTTGCAAATCACCTAAACAGTGAGTTACTGACGTTAGTGCCCC
This sequence comes from Modiolus philippinarum, assembly GCA_002080025.1. Classification (NCBI taxonomy): domain Eukaryota; kingdom Metazoa; phylum Mollusca; class Bivalvia; order Mytilida; family Modiolidae; genus Modiolus; species Modiolus philippinarum. Next base: position 161,385 of record MJUU01026071.1, read on the forward strand.
AATCATCTTAGACATGTCACTGTTTTGAACGGCACTGCTTTCCTTGACTGGTTCAGCGTCACGTTGTGATTCTGTAATTACTGTTGAATTATTACTTGGGTTGTAGTTGAATCATCGGTTGTCGGATCTATTTCTTTTTTATTCTCTAATAATAATTGTCTCAAAACGGTCTTAGAAATGTTGTTTGGCACTTTTATACCTATCTTATTTAGTTCATCTCTTAATTGTTCAGTTGTCATAGACGTTGTTGACTCGCTTTGTGAAACATAAGGGTGTGGTCTTTTTGGTCTCTTACTTTTACGAGTTGCCATCCTTACTATATAATAAAAGTAAGTCTTACCGTAATGTAATAAAGTAAATTATTCCAGAACACAAATCATTTGTTTATGAGGTGGTTTAACACGTTGTTTTCGAGAATGTAAAAAAGGCACGTTCAGTTACGTATTTAACATGTGTCTCAGCAGTTCAGAGTTTGTCCAATATATAACTTGAATTTGAACTCGCACAGATAAAATTTGTTTTCACTGTCTATTACGAGCAAAATGAAATAGATTGCAAAATTGTGACTTAATCCCTTCAAAATATAAAATGGCTACCCAGCTACATCAACAATGAGCTAACTACGGGTTCGACAAATAGTTCACAAAGGCGGCTGAATATTCATGAATAAACCATGATTATGTATAACATAATCACCCACTGTACGACACATGTTCCATATAAACAATTCAAGAGTATGAATGAATGCAAATGAGACAAATTCTATACAAATCCAAGGTTGAAGCAAGAAGGAATGAAACAATGTTTTATTGCTGTTCTTTATTTTGAAGTCACCAACAAGCGTTCTATAATGAACTTTGTTCATACCTCAAAGTCAGTGCAAAAGATATGTATCATCTATTTGAGTGCTGCTATTCATTGGTAGATGTCTAACAATGCAGAATCCATGTCTTTACTGGTCATGGATGCCTGATCGTCAACAAACATAACTTACAACAACGGCAGTACAATGCCGAAGGAACAAAGGGGTCCGACAGAAAGTCTAGCGTCTTAAGGTGATACGGGGGTTCAAAAACTGTAAGATAGATTTTTGTGATATTTTGATGACTAACACTTTGTTTTTATAGGATATAAAACATAAAATAAAATAAAAATAAAATTAAAATTAGCAGTCATCGGCCATGTAAGTGTGAAATCTGTCATTTAAAAAATAAGCTAATATTTTGCTTGAAACGATTGGGGAACATTAGCGAATTTTTACAAAATTTAATTTATATCAGCTACATCACATAGAATATTCTTAAATTTGATTAATAATTAGCTAATATACTTGCCTTCAAGTGGTATGAAAAAAGTTACTTATTTTTAAATAAATAGCGAAAGACTGATTTTTCCCTATGATTCCTATGTAAATTATCTCCCCTTAGAAGAACAATAGTTTGCTGAAACAGTTCAATATTCTACGTGGATACCAAGTGGCATATTTGATCAAATTTAACTATCATATGACATCGAAAATCATTTCGACAACATTCCCACAGTGAATTCCATTTTTGCCATATGCGCAAGATTGTTTCTCAGTGTTAACCCCTGTACTACTTTGAGCTAATGGCCATTGACTACCTATAGCCACAAAACTCTCATCGAATCGACTGTCATGAAGTAATTGCATCTCAAAGTCAAAACAGCAAAAATTCTGAAAAACGGAAAATTCCCATTTTTCATACAATTTCGGACAGAAGAGTCGAAAAGAGACCTTTTGAAAAGTTTTAATGTACTTAAATGATCTTCTGCATGTCAGTTTTAGTGAAATACACACCAGAATTCCCATTAAACATTATCTTTTTATCATTTAGAGCCTGAATATTTCAAATTTTCTCTAAAATTGTAGGGGAGGGGTGCTAATTTTGACATTTATGAACCTATAATACGTCTGAAACTAAAATTTTTGCATACAATTTGTTGCTAACATATCATAAATTATTACTGCATCGGCAATTATTAAATATCTATTCAGATTTTTACGACCCTTAAGTCAAAAAGTCGAAAATGTGAAAAATCTAAAATTCCGGAAAATTCCATTTTTCAAAAATTTTATACCGAAAATCAAACTTTTATGGACTTTTATGGTTTTATTTTCTAACATTGTATCACAACTGATAAGTTAGGCATAAAAACTAGATCAAATGACGATGGTTGTTTATCTGAAAGGAATTGACAGCCTAAAATCGAGATTTTCGCAATTTTTTGCAGGAGTAGGGGTAGTTTTTTTGTATCCCCTGATCATAAAATGGGCTTAAAGTACTTGTGTTCATTGTAAAGCATATTAAATTAGCTTTAATGTGATACCAAATTTCAGTACATATTACTTATCTGCAAAAAGTTATGGAGCTTAAAAGATGAAACTTATGTTAAAACGAAAATACAATAATTTTTTTGGTGTACTATAAAAGTGGCCCTATACTGTCTATGCGTGCAGGTTATGTTCGTGTTAACATGTTTTAGTTAGAAGAGGGGACATAGAAGGACTGAAAAAAGACCGGTCTGGTTCGGGTGTGTATGTGTGTGTGGGGGGGTTATGAACTGGTAATATGAACGCCCATAAATCTGAGAGTGACATCAGATGCTTTAAGACACTAGAAACCATAAAACGTGTTTTCATGGAATGCAGATACCAAAAATTTTGTGCTACCAGTTCTAACATATCTTCAAAAATTTTGAATGTAGTATTGAACGCCGGTGTCTTAAATGATCGTCTTTTCACAATACATTTAATTTCAAGAGTGTTACAATATAAACCTAATAGTAAAATTAATCATAACAATGGAATTAAATCGAAAATTTATTCAAATGAATGCATCTAAGACACTAACGCTTCTTTTGAATTAACCAGACGAAGCGTAAAGCAGAAATCCAGTAAATGTATTCCATTCATTGTCAAGTAAATCGTCAGGACTATGTTCCCATGTTTTTACCCAAACTCTATCTCCGGAATTAAGATAAACCACCGCCATGTTTGATCCTGATCCAAAATGTCTGTCGGATGCTGCCCCTCCATATATAAGGAGAATGGAATTTCCATTTTTTACTAGTATTCCCGTTAAAACTTTACCTTGTAGAGTAAGAAAATGTACGAAAGAAAAACATAATATCCTGGCGCTGGAGCCTGGAATATACCAATATTTCCATCATATGCATTACCTAAGTTGGTCCAAATGTGGTCAAAGTGAATTATCTCGTTTTCGTGCAAAGGAATATTTTTTGTAATTGATGCTTGGAATGCTATTTTTGTGGCTACAAATAAAAAAAAACAATTAATCAAAATCAAAAATAAAAGTGATTTATATTAACTCTTAAAATATTTCAGCAAAGAAAAGCGTACAAACCACTTACGTTCAAGTAATACAATAAACAAATACCGAAGTCACTGTTTTTGCATATGCGCTTTTCGACAATAAATGTCTCATCAGTGCAGATCAAACCAAAACATTTAGAAATTCATGAGCCGATAAAGGTTTAAAAGCTGATAGAGAACAAATAACCAAACAAGGCAGTAGAATACAGACGGAACAAAGCACAAGATTACACAAATCAAAGTCCAGAGACAAGGCAAAAGCAAGAACACCAAAAGACGGAAGACCAAAGACACCACATGCCCACAAAACACACGAACGTTATATATACAACACAAAAAACTAAAGCACTAACAGTGTGAACTCTCAATAAACAAGAGTGACATCAGGTGCCCCGGAAGGGTAAGCATGTCCTGCTCTGCACACAGCACCCGTCACACGGCCAGTGAGGCATATGTTTTGAAAGATCTGTCAGGTTAAGGATCTAAAAGGATCCAAATGGATCTAAATAGATTAGCTAAAATTCAGCTAAGGACAGAACTATGCACGAGGGAGGTACTTCTTAGTTTTAAACGAAATTTTGTAAAATTCAAATATTGTAGATTTCAATAAAATCAGTTTTTCGGGTCAGCACGGTAGTACTGACTACTGGGCTTGTGAATACCCTCGGGGACAAACATTCCACCAGTAGAGGCATCGGCCATTGGTAAAAAAATTAAAAAATACCGAAGTTACTGTTTATTAATTTTCTGCATATACGCATTTCGACAATTTATGTCTTATCAGTGCAGATCAAACCAATACATTTGGAAATTCAAGAACCAAAAATGTTTAAAAGCTGACAGAGAACAAATAACCAAAAGGATCTCAATTTTCGATTCGTTTACCTTAAAAATCAAAATATTCTTTTTGCATATTTTATAATATAATATTCACCGTGTGTATTAGAAAAACGTATTCTCGGTTATTTCAATTCATTCAAAAGCTTCACCGACAATTTTATTGCTCTGTTACATGTAAAAATAAAGTCTTACACCACTCACAATACTACCACTTATTTGCCATGAAATTCATCTTTCTTTACCAATTAGGGATCAACATTGAAATTATTTAATCACTAAAGGGACAAAAGTTGCCCATTGAGATCAAATTAGTTAATATTTGGACTCTATCAGTTTCTCTTAAAAATTTTAAAGCTTATTGTCTTACCAATGTTTTGATTTTATCTGCACTGAAGATACATTTGTTGTCGAAATGGCCATATGCTGACACAAAATTTACAGTAAGTTTGGATATTATTTATGCGTTACCACTCGGTCAATGCTCTGCTGGTTGACTATTAGTCCCTTGAGGTATTCACCAATCCAGTAGTCAGTACCTAGGTGCTGATCCGAGAGCCGAATTTATTTGGAGACAAGCAATATCTAATTTATAGTAAATTTTGTTAATATCTAGGGAGTATCATCTTCATGCAAAACTTTGTCCCTAGCTGGTTTTGGCTTTCCATTTAGATAATATTGATTGTTTGTGCTCTATTAGTTTTTTTAAACCCATTTGAGCTTACGGTCATCCAAATGTTTTGATTGTATCTGCACTGAAAAGACATTAGTTATTGAAATTGCCATATCCATAGGTAAATAAATAGTAAGATCGGTATCTACTTATTTAATAGAAATTTAATCCCATGGCAACTTGGTAAGGTGTGTTTTCGAGTAGTTTCTTAGTTAACCGAATAATTAACCTATAAAGATTAGAAATTAATCCAAAAATTGCAATAAGTTTATGGGTAAAGGCAGAGATTATCTACATTTATACTAAACAAATCGCATGCAAGCACTTTGTTATCAAGGGAGAATCAAGATAAGAATTTAACTGTATGGTCTGTAAAATGTGCTTTAATTTGCGAATTAATAATGATAAAAATAATTATAATAATTATAATATATTAAATTATATTATATCATAATATTACTTTACTAACTTCATAAATTGTTACTAAAACGTGTTTTAAACATCAACTGTAGGGCAATACCTAAATGGAAATTATGCTTTCAACAAACGTCAATTTTAATATTCTGCTTTTGGTCTCCTTTAAATAATGTTTTATCTGAAATAACCAAATCTAATTAGCTACCGATTAGTGGTTTGCTCACTTTTTTGTTGCTAAAACTTATATTGTAATGGTCCGTAAAATTTCCTTTAATCAATGTATTTTGTAAAAAGACAGCTAAAACTTTGATCCCGTCACAAAAAACTAACAATCATGGAAGATATCCAATAATTTAAATTAATGGTGATAAGTCATAAAAGTAACATGCAGAAATCGTTACCTTATATAGGAATGACAAATTTGGAAAACTTTTCTTTGGTGTTGCAAATTTTTAAAAATTAATGAATGTCAAAATGGAGCTAGTTTTAGTTTCAGAAGACAGAAATGATGACTGTTTTATACAAATATTGTTAACAAGAACAATATAGAGATGTTGTGGTTTGCAGCATTGTCTACTGCCATTTTGCAGTCTTCGATAAAATATTAATGAAACTTACTAACCGAAAAAAAAACAATTTGATTCTAGTAACTAACTTACGTAATTGACGACGAACAGGATTCGATCTCAAGTTTCTGCTTAAAACCAAACCAGATCTTGCTTCGGAAAATAGACTATCTTCGCTTCCATTCCTTAGTAAACTGTCAAGTCTATTCTTTAAATACACATTTTCCTTTTCCAAACTTGACATTTTTCTTTCGAGATTACTACATTGGCTTTGTGTATTCCTAATGACGACTTTTAGATTTTCATTACTCTTTTTAAGATTATTGAAAAGTTGTCTCATTTCATTCTTGAACAACTCAAATTCAACTTGTTGAGTTTCCACTTTTTGACACAGGGAACAAACCATAATACAGAAAAACGCAACTTCAATCATTTTCTGCTTTGGTTCTTACGACGAATTATATCCTTTGTGATAGATCACTTATCGAAATTGTGTATTAAATGATAAACATATCTAAAACATTAGGTGTAAATGTACTGGCCTGGTTTTGCAATATATTTGTAGAGATTTTGTCTGATTTTCGTTTATTCTATATCCTTTTTATGCCCCCCAAAAAAGAGAGGAAGCAAAATCCTGTTTTTAAAACATATTTAATTCTGACAAAAATTTGTTGTTACAGTGCTTGTAAAATTTGACATGCATTTTCACATATAGACATCACTCTTTGTGTATTAGATATTTAGAAGCACATTATGCAATCTGCAATAAGTAATGAAGGACTATTAAGCAAATGCACATTAGACAAAGTCTATACATGGTAAAACAAAGCAATAGAACAACCTTTTTATTGTTCTTCTTCATCTGGATCAAGCCTTAGATGCTGTTAGATGTTTGTAATATTTTTAAACCTTGGATGCTCTGATATATTTCATTCTTCATGCAACCCTATTTATATGCAATATGATAATCTCTCCAGAAAAAGAACATGTATTAAAATGTTCCCTGTGCAGGATGGGAGTCTTTCTGATAATAGAACACGAAACCCAAGAAGATAGTACACACTAACTCACCTGGTTTGTCAGGATTTTATTCCTTTACTCTGTTTTGGTGCATAAAAAACTTGTAAACAGTAAAAGTTACTGACTGCGCCTCAGTATATAAGAATAACTATTTAGTCTAGTGATGGGTCAGTTTTTGACCTCTTTTTGTTATTATGCCTCTTTGCACACCTGTAAATAGTATGTCATATAAAACCCTTTGAGCGATCTTCGGTTCTATTATCAGAAGTAATGATTGGATGATAAAACATTTTAGAACATATTTAGTAAAAATGTAGATACATGGACATTAAATGTTGGATTCAATTTTGCAATTTTTTTTGACAAATGTAAAAGATCTTTTGGAGATCGGTTGTCATGATACCAAACATGACCGTTTCGGTGATTATTGTTAAAATGGTCAATGATAAAATCATACTGTGACATTGACATAAAATTCAAAGGCCAAGGTCACAATAAAATGCATAGAACTATTGCCTTATTGCTACATTGGCACATGCCTGTAAAACATTCGTGACAAAAAAGAAGAAAAAAAAATGACCGAATAACAGACTATCAAATACAAAACCAGCATCATCTTATTGTCATTTTCAAAGTTATATGTCATAAGTTTTGCATTTAAGCACATTTTGAAAAATCATATCACTTTTAACATCCAATCTGTATTATAGTAGTCAAAAGAAAACGAAAACTTCTTAAACATGAAAGTTTCATAAAACCAATATTATAAAGTTTAAGGGGTCTGTTTTCAAATTGTTGTTAGCATTTTCTAGTGATTAAGTTTTAAATTTTCTTAATCGTCCGATTAAAAGTAATCACTTGATTAAATTGTTGTTTAAATTCTAGAGTGTCGTTAAAAAGATTGAAACTGTCGTTAAATTTATTCGACCTACTGTGGCTGTTTCAAATTTTAATCACTGATTAAATATATATAGGAGATGGCTGTAAGTGCAGTGTTAATGGCACGTTGAATGGGAAAAAATTGCATTTACATGCATGTAAGAATTTATATTGAACAAAAAAGTCTATTTCAGTGGACAAAATTTAAAACTAGAGTAATTACTGACGGAAACAACAGTGATCCCCGCACTGCCTGTTTGACACAGAAAACAATTACAGACCCTGGGCATTTTTTCATAGCATTGAGAAATTAAATTATTGATAGTCACTATTTTTACTAAAAGGAATTCAGTAATACATGGTTGTCAGGCATAATTAAAAAAAATTGAGACTTTTAGGAATTTTACACAACTTGGAATGAAATATTTTTGAAATCATATTGGTAAAAATGTTACTTCTAAATCTAGTTGTTTTTTTTTTTTGAATTCCACCTAGCAACCATACTTTGAGAAATTTTTGAACTATAGTTTCAATGTAGAATTCCAAAATAAAAGTGGTCTTCGATTAATTCAGAAAATTTACTAAATTTGCAATCAAACATTTTGGAAATCCAATCGGCAAAAAATGATTGCCCTAATCAAAACAAATTCTAAAAGTATGGTTGCTAGGTGGAATTCAAA